>JARSSU010047936.1:0-29583 GCA_029619165.1 Eurosta solidaginis
CAAAACATCGGATAATCTTTACTAACTTAGTTCACGTACTTATCTGAGTCCTTTGTATTGTATAAAAAATGACCGAAATCCGACTATGATCACGCCCACTTTTCGAATTCGAAAATTACGAAAAATGCCATAATCTATAGCAAATACGAAAAAGGGATTAAACAGGTAATTGGATTGTGTTTATTGACGCAAAATATAACTTTAGAAAAAAACTTTGTAAAATGGGTGTTACACCTACCATATTAAGTAGAATGAAATGAAAAAGTTCTGCAGGGCGAAATAAAAAACCCTTGAAATCTTAGCAGGAATACTGTTCGTGGTATGATATATATAAATAAATTAGCGGTATCCAACAGATGATGTCTGGGTCACCCTGGTCCACATTTGGTCGATATCTCGAAAACGCTTCACATATACACTACGCCACTCGCTTTTAAAACCTCATTAACACCTTTAATTTGCTACCCATTACGTACAAAACAAATTCTAGAGTCACCCCTGTTCTACCTTATGGCGATATCTCGGAAAGGCGTCCACCTATAGAACTAAGGCCCACGACCTTTTAATTACTCATTAACACCTTACATTTTGATACCCATATCGCACAAACAAATTCTAGAGTCACCCCTGGTCCACCTTTATGGAGATATCTCGGATTGGCGTCCACCTATAGAAATATGGTCCACTCCCTCTTAAAATACTCTTTAATACCTTCCATTTCACTACACATGTCCATACAAACACCATTCCAGGTTTACCTAGGTTGATTTTCTTACGTGGTGATTTTCCTTATTTTGTTTCGTCAATAGCTCTCAGCTGAGTATGCATATAGTTCGGCTACACCGAACGTAGTCTCTTCTTGCTGCGTTGTTATCTTTGTGGGTTTGTTTAAATGTTGACATGTTTCTCTTATGTAGTATTGACATACTCAGATGTCACAATCTAATTGCACGGCTCCATGCACTAGTGGTTGCAGAATTGAGAGATATATATTGACGAGAGCTTTAAATTCTCTCTAGATACGGTAGGCAGACAAGCAAACTCGGTTGTAGCCGTTTCAATGGATATTCTTGGTGCGTGCCGAGTGAGTACTCGATGGCGGCTACCGTGTCCAATTTCTAACTTTGAAGCTTTACCTCGTTGTAGTTTAGCAATGTATCAGCATGAGCTATTGTGTAGTGAATTCGCAGAACAAGTATAATTTTACATGATCCGAGATATTCAGGCATAGTGTACTTCGATTTCCTTCCGTGAGACATATCACTCATGATGTAACCATTGCGGTTCCTGAGAATAGGGGTGATTTCCAAAAATTTTGTATACAAAGCATTGTTCAGCGAGTGCCGCCAAGCCTCGACTTGTGCGGGGTTTAGTAGCTGTAAGATAGCTTGGGAAGGCATTAAAGCGCAATTATTGCTATCGAATTTGGCGAACAGCTGAGTCGTGGCAGACAGTACATAAAAATATTAGACAGTGGACCAAAACGCCAACAGAATTAGCCTCAATAGAGTACCTTTATATGCCTTGATGAGATAGGTAGTCCAATGCAGGTAGATGAAGCTAGTATGATAGATATTTATTGATGGAATTCCCGAATTCTCGTTGTTCTCTAGTTTTAAAACAAGGCACGGCAAGTAAATGTAGCAGGTTTACGTTTATATGACGCTACCAATTAAGAGTATGTAAAACGAAAAGACTCGCAGTTGTGACGACGGGAAAATTAATATGATTTTCACGCATTTACGACATCCCCTAGCGGGCGGGTAACACTGTTTTAATGCATGGTCGATACTGGAAGCGAGCTTTGTACTATGCGATTTATAGATACCTAATAACGAGGGGAATATTGCATAGATAACGAGATAGTTCAGCTAAGTGGCATGGAAAAGTAGGAATAAACAGCGAGTTGTTCACTTTTGATACGGATGTGAAAAACATGATGATATTATTGTTTGGACAAGTAACTTTCTACGTTGTGAGGCATGAAAGAAAGCATTACTATGGTATTTCAGTAATATTAGGGAGTAGTCTTTTGAGGGAAAATTGGCACGATATCGGACATATCAGTAGGTGTAACCTAAACGAAGGGGTTAGAGGGGTGGTTATTAGAATCATCTAGCAAGGGAAAACAAGTCAGTTAATAATTTGATCACTCTTCACGAATTTTCTACATTTATTTGTGCAATAACAATGAGTGCGAAGTTCTAAAATATACTCCAACTATCTTCCAATGCAAACTGCATGATAAAAGATGAAAATGTAATAATCGAGTTTCAGCCAAAGACATGGCTGAGATATCTCCAATTGTGATGAAAAGTGTTGTAAAGGATGATATTCCTGTATATCAATCTCGCGCTACGGTGCCTGTTGGTGAAAGAAAGGATATATATGCTAAGCAAAACAATGTCTCGATTAAAAGATGGTAATTATTCGAGAACATCTGAGTGTATGCAGCTCCAATAGTTCTAGTCCCTAGGAAAGATGGAACTACACTTCTGTGCTGTTCTTTTGTGATTACGGAAAAATAACTGAAGAAAGATAGTACCGGGACAACACTTTCTATGGCTACTGATAGATGAAATTCTAGAGCAGTTGCAAGGCGTGCAATTATTTTACTCCAGTGGATTAAGCTAATGGATGTTTTCCATGTGACTTATAGAACCGATTCACGTAAGTATACGGCTTTTGTTACACCTGGGGCAATTGAATTTTGCTCATGTGCCATTGTCTTTTCGTATTCTAACTCTCCTGCAGTGTTTTTCCGATACATTCAGACAGTATTTCGCGATTTATTAAAAGATGGTACAGTAATAATTTATATGGATGACATCGTGGTTGCAGCCAAGGAAACGATGAAGGAACTAATAAATTTAAAAGGGTCTTGGATGTTGCTATGAAATACGGATTAAAGATTAAGTGGGCAAAGTGTCAGTTTCTCGCAGAACAAATTTCATTTTTAGGTTACATAATCAAGGATGGTAAGATTCGGAATGTAAAACAAAAGCAATACGTGACTTTCCAGTTCCAAAGAATAGGAAAGAGTTGCAACCGATTTTTGGGTCTAACGTCTTATTTTAGACGGTTTATTGACAAATACGCAGAAATAGCAAAACTTCTGTCGATTTGCTTAGAAGATGAGAAATTTGTAATGGGCGATGATGCAGATTTTAGCTATTAAGAGTTGAAATATGGGATGGTGATAGCTCCTGCTCTTAAATTATATAAACCAAATGCTATAACGGAAATACATACGGATGCTTCAAATATGGCTACGGTGCAGTACTGATGCAAAAAAGATTCGGAAGATCAAAGTTTTCATCCTGTCGGATATCTAAGTCGTGAAACCACAGCTTGTAAGGCAAAAATATTGTTCATACGAGTTGGAGGTTTAGCTATTATCAAGGCATTAAAGAAATGGCGGGTGGTATCTTAAGGATATTCGCTTAAATAGTCACTGACTGTATGCTTTTGCTGTGACTGAATAAAAAGGACATGCAGATAGGGTGATGAGGTGGTCAATGTACCTACAACAATTTGATTATTCTTTCGTTAAACACTAGAGGTGGAACTCAGATGAAACATGTGGATGCTCTCAGTCGCGTTTGTTGTCTGTTATTAATTGAGGATTCATTAAAAGTTAAACTTGAGCAGGCACAGAGTAGGGATGATGGATTGGAGTAGTGAAGAAAATACTTGATGAAGATGTTTACGAAGATTATGTCGAGAAGAATGGAATTTTGTATAAAAGGACCCGAACAAAGAGGTTATAGTAGTTTAACAGATTGGAGCATGAAATTATTAAAATAGCGCATAGGCAGGGTCATATAGGAACTAAAAACACAGAAACTATTGCCAAAATTGGTATTGTATTAGGCAGGCATGCCTAACTTTTCCGCATCTGATTGCGATCCCCACCACAATGCAACTCTGCAAATCGATACTCGATACTCGACTTAATTTATAAATCACCACCAACCCCATCACCACCATATTGCGTGTGCGTGTATGGCTGCATTTTGTCAGCACTCATGCATGTGCAGAGTCGGGGTTGATGTGTGGGTGACTTTCCCCTCCGAAAACAGAGGATTTTGCGGGCCAACGGTTGTCGCCTTCGATACAACGGCCTCTTGGATTTCAACAGCCGTACAATACGCATCTGCCGCCAGCGATCTCTGCCGTTATCACAAGGTAATATTGTTAACTTGCATAATATTTATCTTATCTAATAAACCACATATATTATAACGAGACATCTCGTCTTCTCTTATTTTATTCCAACCCACCCATATTCCCACTGAGATCGACCCGGTTGCGCCCACCTACTCAGGATCAGACGCACCCCGTCCGAACAATTGGTCCTTCCAGCCGGTACTTTATTCCAAAGTTAAACGAAAAGGTTGGCAGAATAGTGAAAAGTTGCATCCAATGTAATAATGATGGACGCCAAAGCTGGGAAGAAAGAAGGTTTGTTGACGCCAATTGACAAAGCTTCAGAATCACTTGAACTAATCATGTAGATCATGTTGGCCCTTTGTTGTACATTCTTGTAGTTGTAAATAGTTTTTCTAAATTTGTATGGTTGTATCCTATAAAATCGACAGGATCGAAGAAGTAGTAGAAAGTTTGCGTAAACAAGCAATAACTTTTGGAAATCCAAGAAGTATAGTTACGGACAGGGCGACAGCATTACTAGTAATCAGTTTAAGCAACATTGTATTAACGAAGGTATACAGCATTTGTTGATAACAACTGGTGTTCCCCGTGGCAATGGGCAAGTTTAACGCATCCACCGGATAGTCATTCCAATGGTTCGTAAACTGTGTTTGGAAAATCCAACACAATGGTATCGTCATGTGGATGAGGTTCAACGTATAATAAATAATACTCCTCCGCGTAGTACAAAGCAACGCCTTTTAAAATATTAACTGGGTTAACATGCGTACTGTTGAAAATCCAGATTTACGAGAATTTTTAAATAAATTTGAATTGGAAGATTTAAATGATCAAAGAGAACAAGTTAGGTCTGAAGCTATGGAAAATATTCAAAAAATTCAAGAATAAAATCGCAAAACTTTCAATCGCACCGTCGGTTAGCAAAACAATATAAAATAGGGGATTTAGTAGCTATAAAAAAGACGCATTTGGTGTGAGTACTAAGCTTAGAGCTCGTTTTCTTTGTCCGTATAAAGTTATAGATGTTTTTAATCATGACAGGTATGGTCTAGAGAAAGTAGGGGAGCATGAGGGACCTAATAAAACCAAATTCAGTGGCAGAGTTCATGAAGCCCTGGGAACCTACCATTCGCGCGAATGGCGGTCAGGATAGCCGAATGTAGGATATAGTTATTATGAGTGCCATCTCAATTTAACTAACTTATTTTATTCAAACTACTTGTTGTATGAAACACTTAATATTTTAAATCTATTTCGTCGCCAAACAATCGAGTTAGCTTTTGAAACACGAATCATTTTTTTTCTTTATGTGAATTAATCGGGGATTGTCCGTATTGCTTTCAATGTATCAACATTTATTTCAAGCAATTTTTAATTTTATAATTTATTTAATAATTTGGGAAAAATTTAAAACAACGTGACATCAAGATGGACAAGGCGACAGCTGTTTCGATTGTACCTTGTAATTCTCTTCAAAGACTTTCCTCCCGGAGTGAGAGTCGAACCCGCACTCCTACGATAGTTGAAATGGTTACAAACACATTGAGCTACGTCATGTCTTAATTGTTGTAAAGTTTTTCCCAATTGCCTTCTTTCGCATATACTATCTTCCACACATGATATAATTCGTATGTAGTTATGTGTTTGAAGTTATGCAGTTTGTAAGGCGGTTTCATAGAAACGTGGTTTTTATAATTTTTCATGAAAATGAAATGGTATATTAATTTCGTCACGAAACCCAAATTGTAAGTCCTTAAGGAAAATAGATAGACCCACCATTAAGTATACCGAAATAATCAGGTTGAAGAGCTGAGTGGATTTAGCCATGTCCGTCTGTCCGTCTGTCCGTCTGTCTGTTTGTATGCAAACTAGTCCCTCAATTTTTGAGATATCTTGAATAAAATTGGTGAGCGGGTG
Organism: Eurosta solidaginis; assembly: GCA_029619165.1. Classification (NCBI taxonomy): domain Eukaryota; kingdom Metazoa; phylum Arthropoda; class Insecta; order Diptera; family Tephritidae; genus Eurosta; species Eurosta solidaginis. The sequence continues at coordinate 6,091 of JARSSU010047936.1, forward strand.
TATTTGGGTGTCCGATTAGACATTTGTCAGACCGACCGGATCAGACCACTATAGCATATATCCTCCATACAACCGATTTTTCAGAAAAGAGGATTTTTGTAATATCTTACTCAATTTAACAGATTGAAGCTTCAAACTTCACCATATACTTTCGTATATTGCGCATATTGTTGCCTGAAAAAATTGATGAGATCGTCGTATATATAGTATATATCCCCCACAACCGATTGTTCAGATAAGAAACTTTTCGTTATACTGCCCTATTTTAAGAGCTAGAGACTTCAAATTTCAACGGATACTTACGTATATAGCATATAATGTTGTCTGAAAAAATCATACAGATCGGTGGTATATATAGGTATATATATGGTAGTATATATAGTATATACATATATAGTATATATATATATTTTCGCAATTTTAGTCACATTTTAACATCTAGAAGCTTCAAATTTCACCGAACGCTTACGTATATGACATATATTTTTGTCTGAAAAATCATAGAAATCGGTTGTGTATATAGTATATATCTCATACAACCGATTGTTCAGATAAGAAACTTTTCGCAATTTCTACCCCATTTTTAACAGCTTAAGCTTCAAATTTCACCGATTGCTTACGTATATAGTATATATTGTTGTGTCAAAAAATCATATGATGGTATAGTATAGTATATATATATAGTATATATATATTTTTTTTTGCGATGTCGGCCCCATTTTAACAGCTATAAGCTTCAAATTTCACCAAATGCTTACGTGTATAGCATATATTGATGTCTAAAAAATCATTGAGATCGGTGGTATACATATTATATACTTCATATAAACTGTCATTTTTGCCCCTTTTTTACGGATAGAAGCTTCAAAATTGATCAAATTTCATCAAATAGTTACGTTTACTTCATATATTTTTGAAATACGTGATTCGTTGCTATAGTTTTTATATGCAGACCACAAAAAACGTGAAGCTTTGCATCCTCACACAAAGTACCTAACTATTTTTATACCTTTAATGAAATGAAATGGTATATTAATTTCGTCACGAACCCAAAATTGTAAGTCCTTAAAGAAAATAGATGACCCACCATTAAGTATACCGAAATAAACAGGTTGAAGAGCTGAGTTGATTTAGCCATGTCCGTCTGTCCGTCTGTCTGTTTGTATGCAAACTAGTCCCTCAATTTTTGATATATCTTGATAAAATTTGGTGAGCGGGTGTATTTGTGTGTCCGATTAGACATTTGTCGGAACCGGCCGGATCGGACCACTATAGCATATATCCTCCATACAACCGATTTTTCAGAAAACGAAGATTTTTGTAATATCTTACTCAATTTAACAGATTGAAGCTTCAAACTTCACCATACACTTTCGTATATTGCACATATTGCTTGCCTGAAAAAATTGATGAGATCGGTCGTATATATAGTATATATCCCCCACACCGATTGTTCAGATAAGAAACTTTTCGTAATTACTGCCCTATTTTAAGAGCTAGAGGCTTCAAATTTCAACGAATGCTTACGTATATAGCATATATTGTTGTCTGAAAAACTCATACAGATCGGTGGTATATACAGTATATATATGGTGGTATATATAGTATATACATATAGTACTAGCAGACCCGGCAGACGTTATTCTGCCCTAAATTTGGTCTAACTGCATACATTTTAATAAGCTTTTTCCGTCTAAGTCTGCCCTCGCTCCTTTAGACTTTTTCTTAATCTTTGTATTCACTCCTCCCTCCGTATTTTTCGCTTCATTCTATCTCTTTCTCAGTCTCCTTCTCCTTTCTCTTTTCTCATCTCTCAAGTTTTTCTCATTCTTCTTCATATTTTATTGCCAGTCCCAGAGGCTGGTATGTATACTGTTCCAGTCCCATTCCGAGTCTCAGTCCCAGTCACACTCCGAGCCTCGTCTCAGTCCCAGTCCTAGTCCAATCCCAGTCCCAGACCGTCTCTAGTCTACTTCCCGGAAAACAGCATCGTAAGTACCAATATAGGCAAATTTATATACCAAATTTCAGGCAAATCGAATAGGACGTATGTAAATAGGTATGTGGGTATTTTTAATTCATTTCTTTATGTGGCTACGCATGCATATTTATCAGTTTTCCAGGTCGATGCGACTAAATCGAATATCACAATGAAAACACTTAAAGCTCTCAGCAATAGCTTTCATTTGATATTTGTTATTTCGCCATATACATACATACTCATTTTAATTGCTTTTTAACTGCCATGTAACCCCACACATTAGATTTAATAATTTATGTAGTTATAGCATTCTACACTATTATATCATATTTACAGAATGCTTTACCTTTTTTCTTACATTTCAATCTAAATATGTTAACTTACGTTACTATATTACGATGGAAGAAAAATGAATAAACCATAACCATAACCATAATACACACACATTCTAGGGTATCCGGGTCCAAGTTTTGGCCTATATCTCGAGACCCTAGTCACCCAGCGGCATAAAACTTACTCTATACTAAAGCAGATATCAACAGCTTCATTTGATATCCATAATGTAAAAACACATCCTAGTGTTACCCTGATCGACGTTTTGGCCTATATCTGGAGACCCTAGTCACCAATAGGTATGAAAACTACCCTGTACTAAATCACTCATCAACAGCTTCAATTTGATGCCAATAATGTAAAAACACTATCTGGGCGTTCACGAGCCCACGTTTTGGCCTATATCTCGAGACCCTAGTCACCCAGGGGTATGAGAATTACCCTATAATAAAGCACTCATCAACAGCTTCCATTTGTTATCCATATTCTATAAACACAATCTAGGGGTACCCGGGTCCACGTTTTGGCCTATATCTCGGGACCCTAGTCACCCAGGGGTATGAAAATTACCCTCTACTAAAGCACTCATCAACAGCTTTCATTTGATATCCATATTCTATAAACACATTCTAGGGGTACCCGGGTCCACGTTTTGATCTCAAGACCCTAGGCACGTAGCGAAAAAAAGGTAGACGTTGACCGATTCTCAGACCTACCCAATATGCTCACAAAATTTCATGAGAATCGGTTCAGCCGATTCGGAGGAGTTAAGCCTCTAACACCGTGACAGAAGAATTTTATATATTAGATTTGTCGCGTTCGCGATTCACTTTCACTTTTGTCGAGTTTCAGAACGCGATATTAGATCATCCAACGCGCACGCGAATTTGAACTTTATGCAGGGGTAATAAACTAGAAATTGACTCTCCATTTTATTTAGAAAACGTTTGTATGGGAAATAGACATATGCTGTTTTGAGTATTTTCCCGGCAAGTATTCGAATTTTTATCACCTTTTAAACCTTTCCTAGATCTCCACGAATAATTCAAGACCAAGATAAGATAAATCCGTTCAGCCGTTCTCGAGTTTTAGCGAGACTAACGAACAGCAATTCATCACAGATATATATATATTTTCGCAATTTTAGCCCCATTTTAACAGCTAGAAGCTTCAAATTTTACCGAACGCTTACATATATGGCATATATTGTTGTCTGAAAAAATCGTAGAGATCGGTTGTATATATAGTATATATCTCATACAACCGATTGTTCAGATAAGAAACTTTTCGCAATTTCTACCCCATTTTAACAGCTATAAGCTTCAAATTTCACCGATTGCTTACGTATATAGTATATATTGTTGTGTCATAAAATTACGGAGATCGGTGATATATATAATATATATATGATGGTATATATAGTATATATATATAGTATATATAATTTTTTTGCGATTTCGGCCCCATTTTAACTGCTAGAAGCTTCAAATTTCACCAATGCTTACGTATATACCATATATTGTTGTCTGAAAAAATCATAGAGATCGGTGGTATATATATTATATACTTCATATAAACTGTCATTTTTGCCCCTTTTTTACGGATAAAAGCTTCAAAATTCATCAAATTTCATCAAATAGTTACGTTTACTTCATATATTTTTGAAATACGTGATTCGTAGTCATAGTTTTTACATGCAGACCACAAAAAACGTGAAGCTTTGCATCTTCACACAAAGTACCTACCTATTTTTATACTCAGTTGAGCAGAGCTCACAGAGTATATTAACTTTGATTGGATAACGGTTGGTTGTACAGGTATAAAGGAATCAAGATAGATATAGACTTCCATATATCAAAATCATCAGTATCGAAAAAAAATTTGATTAGCCATGTCCGTCCGTCTGTCCCTTAACACGATAACTTGAGTAAATTTTGAGGTATCTTGATGAAATTTCGTATGTAGGTTCCTGGTCACTCATCTCTGATCGCTATTTAAAATGAACGAAATCGGACTATAACCACGCCCACTTTTTCGATATCGAAAATTTCGAAAAACCGAAAAAATGCGATAATTCATTCCCAAAGACGGACAAAGCGATGAAACTTGGTAGATAGGTTGAACTTATGACGCAGAATAGAAAATTGGTAAAATTTTGGACAATGGGCGTGGCACCGGCCACTTTTAAAAGAAGGTAATTTAAAAGTTTTGCAAGCTGTAATTTCGCAGTCGTTGAAGATAGCATGATAAATTTGGCAGGAACGTTACTACTATTACTATATATGTGCTAAATAAAAATTAGCAAAATCGGATTAAGAACACGCCCACTTTTAAAAAATTTTTTTTTAAAAGTCAAATTTTAACAAAAAATTTAATATCTTTGCTGTATATAAGTAAATTAAATCAGCATTCAACTGCAGTAATTATATGATGCAACAAAATACAAAAATAAAAGAAAATTTCAAAATGGGCGTGGCTCCGTGGCTGATTTAATTTGTCTAGGATGCTTTTAATGCCATAAGTCGAACAAAAATTAACCAATCGTTGTGAAATTTGGTAGGGGAATAGATTCTATGACGGTAACTGTTTTCTGTGAAAATGGGCGAAATCGGTTGAAGCCACGCCCAGTTTTTATACACAGTCCACCGCCTGTCCTTCCGCTCGGCCGTTAACACGATAACTTGAGCACAAACCGATATATCTTTACTAAACTTAGTCCACGTACTTATCTGAGCTCCCTTTGTATTGGTATTAAAAAATGACCGAAATCCGACTATGACCACGCCCACTTTTTCGATATCGAAAATTACGAAAAATGAAAAAAATGCCATAATTATATACCAAATACGAAAAAAGGAATAAAACATGGTAATTGTATTGGTCTATTGACGCAAAATATAAATTTAGAAAAAAACTTGGTAAAATGGGTGTGACACCTACCATATTAAGTAGAATAAAATGAAAAAGTTTTGCAGGGCGAAATCAAAAGCTCTTGGAATCTTGGAAGGAATACTCTACGTGGCATTACATATATAAATAAATTAGCGGTACCCGACAGATGATGTTCTGGATCACACTGGTCCACATTTTGGTAGATATCTCGAAAACGCCTTCACATATACAACTAGGGGCCACTCCCTTTTAAAACCCTCATTAATACCTTTAATTTGATACCCATATCGTACAAACAAATTCTACAGTCACCCCTGGTCCACCTTTATGGCGATATCTCGAAAAGGCGTCCACCTATAGAACTAAGACCCACACCCTTTTAAAATACTCATTAGCACCTTTCATTTGATACCCATATTGTACAAACGCATTCTAGAGTCAACCCAGGTCCACTTTTATAACGATATTCCGAAAAGGCGTCCACCTATAGAACTAAGGCCCACTCCCTTTTAAAATACTCATTAACACCTTTCATTTGATACCCATATAGTACAAACAAATTCTAGAGTCACCCCTGGTCCACGTTTATGGCGATATCTCGAAAAGGAGTCCACATATAGAACTAAGGCCCACGCCCTCTTAAAATACTAATTAACACCTTTCATTTGATACTCATATCGTACAAACAAATTCTAGAGTCACTCCTGGGCCATCTTTATGGCGATATCTCGAAAAGGCGTCCATCTATAGAACTTAGGCCCACGCTCTTTTAAAATACTCATTAATACCTTTTATTTGATACCCATATCGTACAAAATAAATTCTAGAGTCACCCCTGGTCCACCTTTATGGCGATATCTCGAAAAGACGTCCACCTATAGAACTTAGGCCCACTCCCTTTTAAAATTATCATTAACACATTTCATTTGATACCCATATCGTACAAACAAATTCTCGAGTCAGGCCTGGTCCACCTTTATGGCGATATCCCTAAATGGCGTCCATCTAAAGATCTATGGCCCACTTCAAATGGAAGGTATTAAAGAGTATTTTAAGAGGAAGTGGGCCATAGTTCTATAGATGGACGCTATTTAGGGATATCGCCATAAAGGTGGACCAGGCCTGACTCTAGAATTTGTTTGCACGATATGGGTATCAAATGAAATGTGTTAATGATAATTTTAAAAGGGAGTGGGCCTAAGTTCTATAGGTGGACGCCTTTTCGAGATATCGCCATAAAGGTGGACCAAGGGTGACTCTAGAATTTATTTTGTACGATATGGGTATCAAATGAAAGGTGGAATGATAATTTTAAAAGCGAATGGGCCTTAGTTCTATAGATGGACGCCGTTTCGAGATATCGCCATAAAGATGGACCAGGGGTGACTCTAGAATTTATTTGTACGTTATGGGTACCAAACGAAAGGTGTTAATAAGTGTTTTAAAAGGGAGTGGGCCTTAGTTCTATAGGTGGACGCCTTTTCGGAATATCGTTATAAAAGTGGACCAGGGGTGACTCTAGAATGCGTTTGTACAATATGGGTATCAAATGAAAGGTGTTAGTGAGTATTTTAAAAGGGCATGGGTCTTAGTTCTATAGGTGGACGCCTTTTCGAAATATCGCCATAAAGGTGGACCAGGGGCGACTCTAGAATTTGTTTATACGATATGGGTATCAAATGAAAGGTGCTAATGAGTATCTTAAAAGGGACGTGGGCCTTAGTTCTATAGGTGGATGCCTTTTGGAAATATCGCCATAAAGGTGGACCAGGGGCGACTCTAGAATTTGTTTGTACGATATGGGTATCAAACGAAAGGTGTTAATGAGTATCTTAAAAGGACGTGGGCCTTAGTTCTATAGGTGAACGCCTTTTCGAAATATCGCCATAAAGGTGGACCAGGGGCGACTCTAGAATTTGTTTGTACGATATGGGTATCAAATGAAAGGTGTTAATGAGTATTTTAAAAGGGCGTGGGCCTTAGTTCTATAGGTGGACGCCTTTTCGAAATATCGCCATAAAGGTGGACCAGGGGCGAGTCTAGAATTTGTTTGTACGATATGGGTATCAAATGAAAGGTGTTAATGAGTGTTTTAAAAAGGAGTGGGCCTTAGTTCTATGTGTGGACGCCTTTTCGAGATATCGCCATAAACGTGGACCAGGGGTGACTCTAGAATTTGTTTGTACGATATGGGTATCAAATGAAAGTTGTTAATGAGTATCTTAAAAGGGCGTGGACCTTAGTTCTATAGGTGGACGCCTTTTCGAAATATCGCCTTAAAGGTGGACCAGGGGTGACTCTAGAATTTGTTTGTACGATATGGGTATCAAATGAAAGGTGTTAATGAGTATTTTAAAAAGGAGTGGGCCTTAGTTCTATATGTGGACGCCTTTTCGAGATATCGCCATAAACGTGGACCAGGGGTGACTCTAGAATGCGTTTGTACGATATGGGTACCAAATTAAAGGTATTAATGAGGGTTTTAAAAGGGAGTGACCCTTAGTTGTATATGTGAAGGCGTTTTCGAGATATCTACCAAAATGTGGACCAGTGTGATCCAGAACATCTTCTGTCGGGTACCGCTAATTTATTTATATATGTAATATCACGTACAGTATTCCTTCCAAGATTCCAAGAGCTTTTGATTTCGCCCTGCAAAACTTTTTCATTTTATTCTACTTAATATGGTAGGTGTCACACCCATTTTACCAAGTTTTTTCTAAAGTTATATTTTGCGTCAATAGACCAATACAATTACCATGTTTCATTCCTTTTTTCGTATTTGGTATATAATTATGGCATTTTTTTAATTTTTCGTAATTTTCGATATCGAAAGAGTGGGCGTGGTCATAGTCGGATTTCGGCCATTTTTTACACCAATACAAAGTGAGTTCAGATAAGTACGTGAACTGAGTTTAGTAAAGATATATCGATTTTTGCTCAAGATATCGTGTTAATGGCCGAGCGGAAGGACAGACGGTCGACTGTGTATAAAAACTGGGCGTGGCTTCAACCGATTTCGCCCTTTTTCACAGAAAACAGTTACTGTCCTAGGAGCTAAGCCTCTACCAAATTTCACAACGATTGGTTAATTTTTGTTCGACTTATGGCATTAAAAGCATCCTAGACAAATTAAATGAGCCACGGAGCCACGCCCATTTTGAAATTTACTTTTATTTTTGTATTTTGTTGCACCATATCATTACTGGAGTTGAATTTTGGCATAATTTACTGCTGTAAAGATATTAACTTTTCTTTTAAAATTTGAATTAAAAAAATTTTTTTTTAAAAAGTGGGCGTGGTCGTTCTCTGATTTCGCAAATTTTTATTAAGCGGAGATAAAGTAATAAGAGTAACGTTCCTGCCAAACTTCATCATGATATCTTCAACGACTGCTAAATTACAGCTTGCAAAACTTCTAAATTACCTTCATTTAAAAGTAGGCGGTGCCACGCCCATTGTCCAAAATTTTACTAGTTTTCTATTCTGTGTCATAAGCTCAACTCACCTACCAAGTTTCATCGCTTATGCGTATTTGGTAATGAATTATAGCACTTTTTCGATTTTTCGAAATTTTCGATATCGAAAAAGTGGGCGTGGTTATTGTCCGCATCCGCGGCCTCCCGGTTAAGGAAGGTGCTATCGAATTCCCCAACTTAGCTAAGTTACGTCCAAAAGCCGGATGGGCACTGGACGGACTCCAGCGCTGAAACCATAAACCTGCTAATGGATACGCACTTCCCAGCAGGAACGGGCGTGTCTTCAAGTATTGTCAGCGGAGGGTCATCTAATGATCAGCTGATAAGCGAACTCACAGACGATAAAAGGATAGATTGGGCGTTACAGACCTTCAAGCCCTACAAATCGCCGGGGCCGGATGGAATCTTTCCGGCTCAGCTCCAGTATACTGCCGAACTTATAAGGCCCTGGATTAAAGGGATGTTTATAGGTTGTCTTAGGCTAAATTACGTACCAGTATCGTGGAGGGAAGTCAACGTGGTATTTATTTCCAAGGCAGGGAAACCCTCCCACTCTAAACCAAATGATTATAGGCCTATAAGCCTATCTTCTTTTCTGCTTAAAGCACTTGAAAGACTTCTAGAGGATCACATCAGGATGAGGATTGAGCCGTCGCTTCTTTCGCAAGCACAGCATGCCTATACTAAGGGCAGGTCAACTGACACGGCCTTGCACTCACTGGTATCCGCTTTCGAAAGGTCGCTAGACCTCAAGGAATACACATTGGTGGCATTCCTAGATATAGCGGGTGCTTTCAACAACGTTCTCCTGAGTCCATCACTCGGCGCTGACCGATCTGGGGGTGGACGCGTGCCTGGTAGAGTTTATATGCAATCTGCTTACGCGTAGGCAGATTAAAACTGAGCTAGGTGGATGTGTGATCCGCAGACCGGTCGGCAGAGGGACTCCGCAGGGAGGTGTTCTCTCTCCGCTACTTTGGGTGGTTACCGTCAACCAACTACTCCGCCTCATGGAATCGGAAGGTCACCAAGTGATCGCGTATGCAGATGACATCTGCGTCACCATGCGGGGGAAATTTCCGCAAACTCTTTGCAACCTAATGGAAGGGGCACTATCCAAAGTCTCGCACTGGGCCACAGCCACAGGCTTGGAAGTGAACCCGGACAAAACCGAGCTTGTCCTCTTCACGAAGAGGTATAAGGTGCCAAATATAACACCGCCAAGAGTTGGGGGTACGGTTTTAGCGTTTAGCGATCGAGTCAAGTATTTGGGTATAATTCTGGATAGGAAGCTATTGTGGAATGACCATATAGTCGAGCGATGCAAAAAGGCAGCAGCAGCGCTGTTCACCTGCAAGAGGGCAATTGGCACCTCCTGGGGATTCTCCCCCAAGGTGACATACTGGATTTATACAGCCATTGTGCGCCCGATTCTTCTTTATGGTGCCTTGGTCTGGTGGACTGCACTAGCTAAAACTACCTATCTTAAGACGCTTCAAAAGGTGCAGCGGAGTTCGGAACTCTGCATCACCGGGGCTCTCGGCTCCACTCCATCTGAAGCACTTAACACAATGCTATACCTTCCACCTCTTGACCTGGTGGCGAAGGAAATAGCGGTCATCGCCGCTCTACGCATAAGGGAAACAGGTCTCTGGTCAAACGGATCTGGTGGACACGCGACAATCCTGGGCACGAGCGCCCCAGTCCCAATACCGGCGCGCACTGACTACTGCACGCCAAATAACGTCTTCGTTAAAAATTACAGTATATATACCATCGCGACAGGACTGGAATACCAGACAACATACGGTACCGGGTGCCATCAACATATTCACGGATGGTTCTAAGCTTGACGGGAAGTTGAGCAGGCCTTTTTCGCCGGATCTGGGTCTAGAGGTCTCTTTTCGCCTACCGGATCACTGTAGTGTTTACCAAGCGGAAATGCTGGCAATACACAGGGCTGTGAACTATCTCGGGTCTATGCCTAAGGATGGTAAACGGGTGTTTATTTTCTCAGAGAGCCAGGCCGCATTAAAGGCCCTGGACTCATTCGTCGACAACGCAAAATCGATCACTGAATGCCGCAGATCTCTTAACGAGATGGCTCAGCACTTCAGTATCAGCCTTATATGGGTACCTGGGCACAGTGATATCGAAGGCAATTGCAGAGCAGACGAGCTGGCCAGAAGGGGCACCACCGACCATATCGTTCCGGGAAATGATTCGGTAGGCATACCCATGGCCAGTTTCAGGCTTCGTGTGAGCACAAGCACTTTAAGAATCGCAAATGGACTATGGTCAGTCATATCTTCGTGTGAGACATCCAGGCAAACCTGGCCCTCATATGACAAGGGGCGCACAGAAACGCTTCTGACTCTAAACAAATCAGCTCTATCGTTCCTGATAAGGGTTCTAACGGGGCATTGCTTAATAGGCACGCACCATTCTAGGGGGTAGCGACCTTCGACTTTTGTCGCAGCTGCAGATGTACAGAGGAGGAAGAGAGCGTCCAGCACCTTCTCTGTCACTGTCTAGCGCTTAGTAGGCGTAGGATGGCTATCCTCGGTAAACCTTTTCTACATGACCTAGCTGAGGTCTCTTGCTATGAAGTAAAGGCTCTGGCAAAATTTATAATTTCCACGAGGTGGTTTGACCCGCTTTAGGCAGGGTAGGGGTCCTCTTTTGAGACCGTACAGGGTATTACAATGGGCCCTTTGGTGGCCTAAGTAGTGAGCTGTTACCATAGTGTTCAGCTCAGCCCTTGCAACCTAACCTAACCTATTGTCCGATATCTTTCATTTTAAATAGCGATCTGAGATGAGTGCCCAGGAACCTACATACCAAATTTCATCAAGATACCTCAAAATTTACTCAAGTTATCGTGTTAACGGACAGACGGACGGAAGGACGGACATGGCTCAATCGAATTTTTTCGATACTGATGATTTTGATATATGGAAGTCTATAACTATCTCGATTCCTTATACCTGTACAACCAACCGTTATCCAATCAAAGTTAATTATACTCAGTTGAGCAGAGCTCACAGAGTATATTAACTTTGATTGGATAACGGTTGGTTGTACAGGTATAAAGGAATCGAGATAGTTATAGACTTCCATATATCAAAATCATCAGTATCGAAAAAAATTCGATTGAGCCATGTCCGTCCTTCCGTCCGTCTGTCCGTTAACACGATAACTTGAGTAAATTTTGAGGTATCTTGATGAAATTGGTATGTAGGTTCCTGGGCACTCATCTCAGATCGCTATTTAAAATGAAAGATATCGGACAATAGGTTAGGTTAGGTTGCAAGGGCTGAGCTGAACACTATGGTAACAGCTCACTACTTAGGCCACCAAAGGGCCCATTGTAATACCCTGTACGGTCTCAAAAGAGGACCCCTACCCTGCCTAAAGCGGGTCAAACCACCTCGTGGAAATTATAAATTTTGCCAGAGCCTTTACTTCATAGCAAGAGACCTCAGCTAGGTCATGTAGAAAAGGTTTACCGAGGATAGCCATCCTACGCCTACTAAGCGCTAGACAGTGACAGAGAAGGTGCTGGACGCTCTCTTCCTCCTCTGTACATCTGCAGCTGCGACAAAAGTCGAAGGTCGCTACCCCCTAGAATGGTGCGTGCCTATTAAGCAATGCCCGTTAGAACCCTTATCAGGAACGATAGAGCTGATTTGTTTAGAGTCAGAAGCGTTTCTGTGCGCCCCTTGTCATATGAGGGCCAGGTTTGCCTGGATGTCTCACACGAAGATATGACTGACCATAGTCCATTTGCGATTCTTAAAGTGCTTGTGCTCACACGAAGCCTGAAACTGGCCATGGGTATGCCTACCGAATCATTTCCCGGAACGATATGGTCGGTGGTGCCCCTTCTGGCCAGCTCGTCTGCTCTGCAATTGCCTTCGATATCACTGTGCCCAGGTACCCATATAAGGCTGATACTGAAGTGCTGAGCCATCTCGTTAAGAGATCTGCGGCATTCAGTGATCGATTTTGCGTTGTCGACGAATGAGTCCAGGGCCTTAATGCGGCCTGGCTCTCTGAGAAAATAAACACCCGTTTACCATCCTTAGGCATAGACCCGAGATAGTTCACAGCCCTGTGTATTGCCAGCATTTCCGCTTGGTAAACACTACAGTGATCCGGTAGGCGAAAAGAGACCTCTAGACCCAGATCCGGCGAAAAAAGGCCTGCTCAACTTCCCGTCAAGCTTAGAACCATCCGTGAATATGTTGATGGCACCCGGTACCGTATGTTGTCTGGTATTCCAGTCCTGTCGCGATGGTATATATACTGTAATTTTTAACGAAGACGTTATTGGCGTGCAGTAGTCAGTGCGCGCCGGTATTGGGACTGGGGCGCTCGTGCCCAGGATTGTCGCGTGTCCACCAGATCCGTTTGACCAGAGACCTGTTTCCCTTATGCGTAGAGCGGCGATGACCGCTATTTCCTTCGCCACCAGGTCAAGAGGTGGAAGGTATAGCATTGTGTTAAGTGCTTCAGATGGAGTGGAGCCGAGAGCCCCGGTGATGCAGAGTTCCGAACTCCGCTGCACCTTTGAAGCGTCTTAAGATAGGTAGTTTTAGCTAGTGCAGTCCACCAGACCAAGGCACCATAAAGAAGAATCGGGCGCACAATGGCTGTATAAATCCAGTATGTCACCTTGGGGGAGAATCCCCAGGAGGTGCCAATTGCCCTCTTGCAGGTGAACAGCGCTGCTGCTGCCTTTTTGCATCGCTCGACTATATGGTCATTCCACAATAGCTTCCTATCCAGAATTATACCCAAATACTTGACTCGATCGCTAAACGCTAAAACCGTACCCCCAACTCTTGGCGGTGTTATATTTGGCACCTTATACCTCTTCGTGAAGAGGACAAGCTCGGTTTTGTCCGGGTTCACTTCCAAGCCTGTGGCTGTGGCCCAGTGCGAGACTTTGGATAGTGCCCCTTCCATTAGGTTGCAAAGAGTTTGCGGAAATTTCCCCCGCATGGTGACGCAGATGTCATCTGCATACGCGATCACTTGGTGACCTTCCGATTCCATGAGGCGGAGTAGTTGGTTGACGGTAACCACCCAAAGTAGCGGAGAGAGAACACCTCCCTGCGGAGTCCCTCTGCCGACCGGTCTGCGGATCACACATCCACCTAGCTCAGTTTTAATCTGCCTACGCGTAAGCAGATTGCATATAAACTCTACCAGGCACGCGTCCACCCCCAGATCGGTCAGCGCCGAGGTGATGGACTCAGGGAGAACGTTGTTGAAAGCACCCGCTATATCTAGGAATGCCACCAATGTGTATTCCTTGAGGTCTAGCGACCTTTCGAAAGCGGATACCAGTGAGTGCAAGGCCGTGTCAGTTGACCTGCCCTTAGTATAGGCATGCTGTGCTTGCGAAAGAAGCGACGGCTCAATCCTCATCCTGATGTGATCCTCTAGAAGTCTTTCAAGTGCTTTAAGCAGAAAAGAAGATAGGCTTATAGGCCTATAATCATTTGGTTTAGAGTGGGAGGGTTTCCCTGCCTTGGAAATAAATACCACGTTGACTTCCCTCCACGATACTGGTACGTAATTTAGCCTAAGACAACCTATAAACATCCCTTTAATCCAGGGCCTTATAAGTTCGGCAGTATACTGGAGCTGAGCCGGAAAGATTCCATCCGGCCCCGGCGATTTGTAGGCTTGAAGGTCTGTAACGCCCAATCTATCCTTTTATCGTCTGTGAGTTCGCTTATCAGCTGATCATTAGATGGACCCTCCGCTGACAATACTTGAAGACACGCCCGTTCTGCTGGGAAGTGCGTATCCATTAGCAGGTTTATGGTTTCAGCGCTGGAGTCCGTCCAGTGCCCATCCGGCTTTTGGACGTAACTTAGCTAAGTTGGGGAATTCGATAGCACCTTCCTTAACCGGGAGGCGCGGATGCGGACAATAACCACGCCCACTTTTTCGATATCGAAAATTTCGAAAAATCGAAAAAGTGCTATAATTCATTACCAAATACGCATAAGCGATGAAACTTGGTAGGTGAGTTGAGCTTATGACACAGAATAGAAAAACTAGTAAAATTTTGGACAATGGGCGTGGCACCGCCTACTTTTAAATGAAGGTAATTTAGAAGTTTTGCAAGCTGTAATTTAGCAGTCGTTGAAGATATCATGATGAAGTTTGGCAGGAACGTTACTCTTATTACTTTATCTCCGCTTAATAAAAATTTGCGAAATCAGAGAACGACCACGCCCACTTTTAAAAAAAAATTTTTTAATTCAAATTTTAAAAGAAAAGTTAATATCTTTACAGCAGTAAATTATGCCAAAATTCAACTCCAGTAATGATATGGTGCAACAAAATACAAAAATAAAAGTAAATTTCAAAATGGGCGTGGCTCCGTGGCTCATTTAATTTGTCTAGGATGCTTTTAATGCCATAAGTCGAACAAAAATTAACCAATCGTGTGAAATTTGGTAGAGGCTTAGCTCCTAGGACAGTAACTGTTTTCTGTGAAAAAGGGCGAAATCGGTTGAAGCCACGCCCAGTTTTTATACACAGTCGACCGTCTGTCCTTCCGCTCGGCCATTAACACGATATCTGAGCAAAAATCGATATATCTTTACTAAACTCAGTTCACGTACTTATCTGAACTCACTTTGTATTGGTGTAAAAAATGGCCGAAATCCGACTATGACCACGCCCACTCTTTCGATATCGAAAATTACGAAAAATTAAAAAAATGCCATAATTATATACCAAATACGAAAAAAAGGAATGAAACATGGTAATTGTATTGGTCTATTGACGCAAAATATAACTTTAGAAAAAAACTTGGTAAAATGGGTGTGACACCTACCATATTAAGTAGAATAAAATGAAAAAGTTTTGCAGGGCGAAATCAAAAGCTCTTGGAATCTTGGAAGGAATACTGTACGTGATATTACATATATAAATAAATTAGCGGTACCCGACA
The DNA here is from genome assembly GCA_029619165.1 of Eurosta solidaginis. Classification (NCBI taxonomy): domain Eukaryota; kingdom Metazoa; phylum Arthropoda; class Insecta; order Diptera; family Tephritidae; genus Eurosta; species Eurosta solidaginis. The sequence goes on from JARSSU010047936.1 coordinate 21,755, forward strand.
GAAGATGTTCTGGATCACACTGGTCCACATTTTGGTAGATATCTCGAAAACGCCTTCACATATACAACTAAGGGTCACTCCCTTTTAAAACCCTCATTAATACCTTTAATTGGTACCCATATCGTACAAACGCATTCTAGAGTCACCCTGGTCCACGTTTATGGCGATATCTCGAAAAGGCGTCCACATATAGAACTAAGGCCCACTCCTTTTTAAAATACTCATTAACACCTTTCATTTGATACCCATATCGTACAAACAAATTCTAGAGTCACCCCTGGTCCACCTTTAAGGCGATATTTCGAAAAGGCGTCCACCTATAGAACTAAGGTCCACGCCCTTTTAAGATACTCATTAACAACTTTCATTTGATACCCATATCGTACAAACAAATTCTAGAGTCACCCCTGGTCCACGTTTATGGCGATATCTCGAAAAGGCGTCCACACATAGAACTAAGGCCCACTCCTTTTTAAAAACACTCATTAACACCTTTCATTTGATACCCATATCGTACAAACAAATTCTAGACTCGCCCCTGGTCCACCTTTATGGCGATATTTCGAAAAAGGCGTCCACCTATAGAACTAAGGCCCACGCCCTTTTAAAATACTCATTAACACCTTTCATTTGATACCCATATCGTACAAACAAATTCTAGAGTCGCCCCTGGTCCACCTTTATGGCGATATTTCGAAAAGGCGTTCACCTATAGAACTAAGGCCCACGTCCTTTTAAGATACTCATTAACACCTTTCGTTTGATACCCATATCGTACAAACAAATTCTAGAGTCGCCCCTGGTCCACCTTTATGGCGATATTTCCAAAAGGCATCCACCTATAGAACTAAGGCCCACGTCCTTTTAAGATACTCATTAGCACCTTTCATTTGATACCCATATCGTATAAACAAATTCTAGAGTCGCCCCTGGTCCACCTTTATGGCGATATTTCGAAAAGGCGTCCACCTATAGAACTAAGACCCATGCCCTTTTAAAATACTCACTAACACCTTTCATTTGATACCCATATTGTACAAACGCATTCTAGAGTCACCCCTGGTCCACTTTTATAACGATATTCCGAAAAGGCGTCCACCTATAGAACTAAGGCCCACTCCCTTTTAAAACACTTATTAACACCTTTCGTTTGGTACCCATAACGTACAAATAAATTCTAGAGTCACCCTGGTCCATCTTTATGGCGATATCTCGAAACGGCGTCCATCTATAGAACTAAGGCCCATTCGCTTTTAAAATTATCATTCCACCTTTCATTTGATACCCATATCGTACAAAATAAATTCTAGAGTCACCCTTGGTCCACCTTTATGGCGATATCTCGAAAAGGCGTCCACCTATAGAACTTAGGCCCACTCCCTTTTAAAATTATCATTAACACATTTCATTTGATACCCATATCGTGCAAACAAATTCTAGAGTCAGGCCTGGTCCACCTTTATGGCGATATCCCTAAATAGCGTCCATCTATAGAACTATGGCCCACTTCCTCTTAAAATACTCTTTAATACCTTCCATTTGAAGTGGGCCATAGATCTTTAGATGGACGCCATTTAGGGATATCGCCATAAAGGTGGACCAGGCCTGACTCGAGAATTTGTTTGTACGATATGGGTATCAAATGAAATGTGTTAATGATAATTTTAAAAGGGAGTGGGCCTAAGTTCTATAGGTGGACGTCTTTCGAGATATCGCCATAAAGGTGGACCAGGGGTGACTCTAGAATTTATTTTGTACGATATGGGTATCAAATAAAAGGTATTAATGAGTATTTTAAAAGAGCGTGGGCCTAAGTTCTATAGATGGACGCCTTTTCGAGATATCGCCATAAAGATGGCCAGGAGTGACTCTAGAATTTGTTTGTACGATATGAGTATCAAATGAAAGGTGTTAATTAGTATTTTAAGAGGGCGTGGGCCTTAGTTCTATATGTGGACTCCTTTTCGAGATATCGCCATAAACGTGGACCAGGGGTGACTCTAGAATTTGTTTGTACTATATGGGTATCAAATGAAAGGTGTTAATGAGTATTTTAAAAGGGAGTGGGCCTTAGTTCTATAGGTGGACGCCTTTTCGGAATATCGTTATAAAGTGGACCTGGGTTGACTCTAGAATGCGTTTGTACAATATGGGTATCAAATGAAAGGTGCTAATGAGTATTTTAAAAGGGTGTGGGTCTTAGTTCTATAGGTGGACGCCTTTTCGAGATATCGCCATAAAGGTGGACCAGGGGTGACTGTAGAATTTGTTTGTACGATATGGGTATCAAATTAAAGGTATTAATGAGGGTTTTAAAAGGGAGTGGCCCCTAGTTGTATATGTGAAGGCGTTTTCGAGATATCTACCAAAATGTGGACCAGTGTGATCCAGAACATCATCTGTCGGGTACGCTAATTTATTTATATATGTAATGCCACGTAGAGTATTCCTTCCAAGATTCCAAGAGCTTTTGATTTCGCCCTGCAAAACTTTTTCATTTTATTCTACTTAATATGGTAGGTGTCACACCCATTTTACCAAGTTTTTTCTAAATTTATATTTTGCGTCAATAGACCAATACAATTACCATGTTTATTCCTTTTTTCGTATTTGGTATATAATTATGGCATTTTTTCATTTTTCGTAATTTTCGATATCGAAAAAGTGGGCGTGGTCATAGTCGGATTTCGGTCATTTTTTAATACCAATACAAAGGGAGCTCAGATAAGTACGTGGACTAAGTTAGTAAAGATATATCGGTTTGTGCTCAAGTTATCGTGTTAACGGCCGAGCGGAAGGACAGGCGGTGGACTGTGTATAAAAACTGGGCGTGGCTTCAACCGATTTCGCCCATTTTCACAGAAAACAGTTACCGTCATAGAATCTATTCCCCTACCAAATTTCACAACGATGGTTAATTTTTGTTCGACTTATGGCATTAAAAGCATCCTAGACAAATTAAATCAGCCACGGAGCCACGCCCATTTTGAAATTTCTTTTATTTTTGTATTTTGTTGCATCATATAATTACTGCAGTTGAATGCTGATTTAATTTACTTATATACAGCAAAGATATTAAATTTTTTGTTAAAATTTGACTTTTAAAAAAAATTTTTAAAAAGTGGGCGTGTTCTTAATCCGATTTTGCTAATTTTTATTTAGCACATATATAGTAATAGTAGTAACGTTCCTGCCAAATTTTATCATGCTATCTTCAACGACTGCGAAATTACAGCTTGCAAAACTTTTAAATTACCTTCTTTTAAAAGTGGCCGGTGCCACGCCCATTGTCCAAAATTTTACCAATTTTCTATTCTGCGTCATAAGTTCAACCTATCTACCAAGTTTCATCGCTTTGTCCGTCTTTGGGAATGAATTATCGCATTTTTTCGGTTTTTCGAAATTTTCGATATCGAAAAAGTGGGCGTGGTTATAGTCCGATTTCGTTCATTTTAAATAGCGATCAGAGATGAGTGACCAGGAACCTACATACGAAATTTCATCAAGATACCTCAAAATTACTCAAGTTATCGTGTTAAGGGACAGACGGACGGACATGGCTAAATCAAATTTTTTTTCGATACTGATGATTTTGATATATGGAAGTCTATATCTATCTGATTCCTTTATACCTGTACAACCAACCGTTATCCAATCAAAGTTAATATACTCTGTGAGCTCTGCTCAACTGAGTATAAAAATAGGTAGGTACTTTGTGTGAAGATGCAAAGCTTCACGTTTTTGTGGTCTGCATGTAAAAACTATGACTACGAATCACGTATTTCAAAAATATATGAAGTAAACGTAACTATTTGATGAAATTTGATGAATTTTGAAGCTTTTATCCGTAAAAAAGGGGCAAAAATGACAGTTTATATGAAGTATATAATATATATACCACCGATCTCTATGATTTTTCAGACAACAATATATGGTATATACGTAAGCATTGGTGAAATTTGAAGCTTCTAGCAGTTAAAATGGGGCCGAAATCGCAAAAAAAATTATATATACTATATATATATACTATATATACCATCATATATATATTATATATATCACCGATCTCCGTAATTTTATGACACAACAATATATACTATATACGTAAGCAATCGGTGAAATTTGAAGCTTATAGCTGTTAAAATGGGGTAGAAATTGCGAAAAGTTTCTTATCTGAACAATCGGTTGTATGAGATATATACTATATATACAACCGATCTCTACGATTTTTCAGACAACAATATATGCCATATATGTAAGCGTTCGTAAAATTTGAAGCTTCTAGCTGTTAAAATGGGGCTAAATTGCGAAAATATATATATATCTGTGATGAATTGCTGTTCGTTAGTCTCGCTAAAACTCGAGAACGGCTGAACGGATTTATCTTATCTTGGTCTTGAATTATTCGTGGAGATCTAGGAAAGGTTTAAAAGGTGATAAAAATTCGAATACTTGCCGGGAAAATACTCAAAACAGCATATGTCTATTTCCCATACAAACGTTTTCTAAATAAAATGGAGAGTCAATTTCTAGTTTATTACCCCTGCATAAAGTTCAAATTCGCGTGCGCGTTGGATGATCTAATATCGCGTTCTGAAACTCGACAAAAGTGAAAGTGAATCGCGAACGCGACAAATCTAATATATAAAATTCTTCTGTCACGGTGTTAGAGGCTTAACTCCTCCGAATCGGCTGAACCGATTCTCATGAAATTTTGTGAGCATATTGGGTAGGTCTGAGAATCGGTCAACGTCTACCTTTTTTTCGCTACGTGCCTAGGGTCTTGAGATCAAAACGTGGACCCGGGTACCCCTAGAATGTGTTTATAGAATATGGATATCAAATGAAAGCTGTTGATGAGTGCTTTAGTAGAGGGTAATTTTCATACCCCTGGGTGACTAGGGTCCCGAGATATAGGCCAAAACGTGGACCCGGGTACCCCTAGATTGTGTTTATAGAATATGGATAACAAATGGAAGCTGTTGATGAGTGCTTTATTATAGGGTAATTCTCATACCCCTGGGTGACTAGGGTCTCGAGATATAGGCCAAAACGTGGGCTCGTGAACGCCCAGATAGTGTTTTTACATATTGGCATCAAATTGAAGCTGTTGATGAGTGATTAGTACAGGTAGTTTCATACCTCTGGTGACTAGGTCCTCGAGATATAGGCCAAACGTCGATCAGGGTAACACTAGATGTGTTTTTACATTATGGTATCAAATTGAAGCTGTTGATGTCGTGCTTAGTACAGAGTAAGTTTATGCCGCTGGGTGACTAGGGTCTCGAGATATAGGCCAAACTGGACCCGGATTACCCCTAGAATGTGTGTGTATTATGGTTATGGTTATGGTTTATTCATTTTTCTTCCTCGTAATAAGTAACTAAGTTACATAATTTAAGATTGAAAGTAGAAAAAAGGTAAAGCATTCTGTAAAAATATGATATAATAGTGTTGAATGCTATAACTACATCAATTATTAAATCTAATGTGTGGGGTACATGGCACTTAAAAAGCATTAAAATGAGTATGTATGTATATGGCGAAATAACAAATATCAAATGAAAGCTATTGCTGAGAGCTTTAAAGTAATTTTCATTGTGATATTCGCTTTAGTCGCATCGACCTGGAGACTGATAAATATGCATGCGTAGCCACATAAAGAAATGAATTAAAATACCACTTACCTATTTACATACGTCCTATTCAGATTTGCTGAAATTTGGGTATATAAATTTGCCTATATGGTACTTTACGATGCTGTTTTCCGGGAAGTAGACTAGAGACGGTCTGGGACTGGGGATTAGGACTAGGACTGTGGACTGAGACTGAGGCTCGGAGTGTGACTGGGACTGAGACTCGGATGGGACTGGTAAACAGTGTCTCATACATACCACCTCTGGGACTGCAATAAAATATGAAGCAGAAGAGAAAAACTTGAGAGATGAGAAAAGAGAAAGGAGAAGGAGACTGATGACAGAGAGATAGATGAAGCGCAAAATACGCGAGGGGAGGAGTGAATACAAAGTGTAAGAAAAGTCTAAGGAGGCGAGGCAGACTTAGACGGAAAAACGCTTATTAAAATGTATGCAGTAGACCGAAATTTATGGTCAGAATCAAACGTCTGCGGCGTCTGCTATTACTATATTTATATACTATATATACCACAACTATATATACTATATACCACCGATCTGTAATGATTTTTCAGACAACAATATATGCTATATACGTAAGCATTCGTTGAATTGAAGCCCATAGCTCTTAAAATAGGCAGAATTACGAAAGTTTCTATCTGAACAATCGGTTGTGGGGAGATACATACTATATATACGACCGATCTCATAATTTTTCAGGCAAAAATATGTGCAATTACGAAAGTACATGTGAAGTTGAAAGCTTCAATCTGTAAATTGAAGTAGATATTACAAAAATCTTCTTTTCTGAAAAATCGGTTGTATGGAAGAATATGCTATAGTGTCCGCACGGCCTGTTCCGACAAATGTCAATCGGACACAACAAATACACCCACTCACCCAATTTAACAAGATATACTCAAAAATTGAGGGAATAGTTTGCATACAAAACAGAAAGACGGACAGACGGACCATGGGCTAAACAACTCAGCTCTTCACCTATTATTTGGTATACTTAATGGTGGTCTATCTATTTCCTTAGGACTTACAATTTGGTTCGTGACGAAATATACTATACCATTTCATTTTACATGAAAGGTATAAATAGTTAGGTAGTTTGTTCTGTGTGAGGATGCAAAGTGCTTCACGTTTTTTTGTGGTCTGGCATGTAAAAACTATGACTACGAATCACGTATTTCAAAAATATATGAAGTAAACGTAACTATTTGATGAATTGATGAATTTTGAAGCTTCTATCCGTAAAAAAGGGGCAAAAATGACAGTTTATATGAAGTATATAATATATATACCACCGATCTCTATGATTTTTTCAGACAACAATATATGCTATACACGTAAGCATTTGGTGAAATTTGAAGCTTCTAGCTGTTAAAATGGGGCCGAAATCGCAAAAAAAATTATATATATATAAAACATTATATATATATATATATTATCACCGATCTCTATGATTTTTGACACAACAATATATACTATATACGTAAGCAATCGGTGAAATTTGAAGCTTATAGCTGTTAAAATGGGGTAGAAATTGCGAAAAGTTTCTTATCTGAACCAATCGGTTGTATGAGATATATACTATATATACAACCGATCTCTATGATTTTTCAGACAAACAATATATGCATATACGTAAGCTTTCGGTGAAATTTGAAGCTTCTAGCTGTTAAAATGGGGCACTAAAATTGCGAAAATATATATAGTATAATATATATTATACTATATATATACCACAATATGATACTATATATACCACCGATCTGTATGATTTTTTCAGGACAACATATATGCTATATACAGTAAGCATTCGTTGAAATTTGAAGCTCTAGCTCTTAAAAGTAGGGCAGTAATTACGAAAAGTTTCTATCTGAACAATCGGTTGTGGGGGATATATACTATATATACGACCGATGTCTCATCAATTTTTTCAGGCAACAATATGTGCAATATACGAAGTATATGGTGAAGTTTGAAGCTCAATCTGTTAAATTGAGGTAAGATATTCAAAAATCCTCTTTTTCTGAAAAATCGGTTGTATGGAGGATATATGCTTAGTGGTCCGATCCGGTCGGTTCCGACAAATGTCTAATCGGACACCACAAATCACCCGCTCACCAAATTTTATCAAGATATCTCAAAAATTGAGGGACTAGTTGCATACAAACAGACAGA
>JARSSU010047937.1:0-17183 GCA_029619165.1 Eurosta solidaginis
GAAGGAGTGATGGGAAAACATATGAGTTGGTAAAAACTGCTAAGCAGGAAAAAAAAAATTGTTATGAGTGCGGAAATTGTGCCTAAGTCATAAAATAGCTGCTGGTTGAACCTACATGAGTTTACTTTCTCTCTCAAAGTCTCTACACTCAAAAGCATTGCACTAAGTATCTCCTTCACAGTTTTGAAAAAAGAAATTATTTCAAAATTATTCAGTCGTGCTCCTGTGAAAATTCGTAAAAAGTGACTTAGCACATTTTCACATTAAGCTAACGATATGGATATCTGTCTCTGCTTGCAGCGCTCTTCCACAAAAGAAAAAGTCTTATATTTTAAGTACGATTTTAATGCGTCCGACAGTTTCCTAACTTTCTTCGCATATTTCTGTTTTCTAAAATTACTAAACATTATTGGGAAGAAGTCCAAATTCTTGAATTTTGGATTTTACCTCACTAAATCACATTTTTCTGTTCGTCGCTGTGAATACATATGTACACAGAATATACAAAATGCTTGCGTATACCCTTGGTGTGTCACTTGCCAACATTGTCAATCACCTCACTCAATAAAATTCAAAACTGTTAAAGCAAAATTAAACACAAATTGAATATAATTTACTTGTTTCAGACTTCAATGCAAAGGACTACATGCGGGTAACACGCCGTCTCACGGGGCAGTCGAAAATCGATTCATTTGAGGCTATGGTGGTATGATGTGTACGTTCCATGTAAGTTTGTCAAGATAATAAAGATCATTAGCTGTGTTTTTGTGTACAGGTGCTATACATATGCGACTTAAGCTTATCAGTATGTACTGCTGAAGTTGTGTAACGTTACTCTGCACTATGAAAGCGTCCGAGCAAATCCAAAATTAGTACTGCTAAATTTCAGTATGCATTATACTCAGTTGGGAACTCAACACCAGTTGGGAACTAGTACCAGTGCGGAAATCTAGTTACTAAACGTTCGCTTTGCTGGTAAATGTCTAACGAAATTTGTCTCCTGCAGGGTCTATATAAGGCAGTGACTTTTGCTCAATTACAAGAGGGCACACCCACCAGATGTACTGTGTAAGACATGCACGTTCAGACTTACAAAGCGAACACTCGTAAGTATTGAGCGGGGCAAAGCGATACGCGACCAAGAGAAGCAACTCAGACATTCTAAGGAAATATACACTTGGCTGTCAATTGACATGCAAACTATTGGGACTATGTGAGAGTCCATCGGACCGAGATTATGTACGACAGAGTTTCTTTCGCAGTACAATAGATTCCTTCCATGTTAATGCTCTGGGGTCCATTGTGTGCTGCAGATTATTCCGTCGAGTGAATAAATCCGGAAGAAGTTAATAAGCATCATGCATGACTTTTGATTGACAAACTGCCATACGGGGAAGTGAAGACAGACATTTCTTCTCAGACTCATGACTTTTCACTGGTGTAGTCAACACCTTAACGAAGAGGGAAGAAGATCAATGTCGACAAAGCTGGATGACGAAGATTTAGGCGAATACAAAGGCAAATTACGAGATGACATATCGCCACTCATTACCTCATAGTGTACATAACTCAATAATATATGACGTTTGAGTTAATAACATAGTAAACATGAGCCAATAACTATGACATCTATGTGTATAAAGCAAACATCTTTGTGATCGTTTAAAAAAGTTACACTATCGTGCTATACAAATGAAAATATGCACCTTTATATGCGCAACATATGGCAGTAAAATCTTGAATGGCCTCATGGAAAAGTATGCGTGTTTTTGAGTATGACACTATGATCGAGTGTAACATGCAGTCAATATGTAATGCCTACATGAGATATGTCCCACATGACACTTAAACTTACGCCTGCTAATTGTAAAGTGAACCAAACCTCTATGGTACAACCTAGTTGCAGCTGGAAGATTCCCTGGACTCTGATAGAGGGATGGTGGATGACGATTGCGCATGGTTGCGCGTGCTGAGTCAATGGTGTGCAGTGACTTCGACCCTTGCGAACACACTACACAACAAGACACAGCCGAAGAAGCATCCGTTCTAAGGAGGTGACTAAATATCTAACCCGAGAATGTTCGTGGCATACACATACATCCATCCTCAGGGGGTAGGAGCTAGTACCACAGAAAGGGTTGGTACTGATCGCACAGGATTGATATTCGACAAAGGATGCGCATAGCCGCACAGCACTCCACTCTAAATGCTCATCGCGGTGTCGTTTTGGCCGGTAACAACAATAGTAAAAATAACATACAAAGACGAATGGAGACACGAAGGCAAAAACGAGTGATCTCTATTTTCAGTACGAACACCATATAATAGCTACATGATGAAGCATGATCGAGAAGAAGAATTAAAGTTCGTACAGGACAAAGAGAATTAGAACCTCAATCATCAGAATCGTCCTTATTATTCCAACTATCTCCATATACAGTCCCGTGTGATCATGTGATTACTTACGCACGCAGCAAGCACGGTACATTTGGCAACCGAATTGAATAAAGTTAATGCTCTACAGAGTAATGGGTAATTTCGTTAATGTTATCGATATACAGCAAGGGGCGAGCATGGACGTACAGCATTACATTTGGCTGCTATTTATGATCAGAAGAATGTGCAGGATATTGGTGAGTGTAAGGGATCAAACAAAACGATATACATATATGTAAGTATGGAATTTATGTGCACGCACGTAACATACAAAATGAAAGAATGTTGTATTCAAAAACGTGTGGGCGCATAATTATGCATACATATGTATACAACCTAACACCATGGACATTTGCATAAGAAACTTCACCTCAAATGTATTCTCTTTACTCTTTTAATCCTTAATATTGAAATTGGTGTACTTTTTAAATAGCTGTTCTTATTACTTATTATCAAATCGAATTTACGTTCCTTTTTTACTCACCGGCGAGTCATTTTAAACTTTCTTCCTACTCTATTTCCTTTTCGACATACTGTTAGTAGACATTTTTTTATTTATATTTTCTCAATTATTTTAACTTTCAATAAATAAATCCTCCCTCTCGTTTATAATTTATATTTTTATTATTTTATTCAAAGTCATCATTGTGTTATTTTATAGCGTAATTAGTTCACCTTTGTTAATTCGGTTTGCTACCATCTGTTGTGTCTTACAGATAACCGAATTTGAAGCATGTCCCCGTAAAACCCTGCAACAATGGTTTTATCCCATACACGAAGCTGCCTAGAATGCCAGCTCCAAAACAGATGGAGGTCCTTCTTGCAGGCAAGTAAAACATAGTTGCACTAATATGTTATATATCCTTCACAATGCACAAACTAAACCTCTATTAGCTTGAGATCTTGATAAATATTGTACAATACAGAAAATTCGCTAAAGATAGTGTAGAATTCATATTTGTGATCGCATTTTTGTGGTGGTCTTTTCTGTGTGTGTGTTGTGTGTGTCCGTCTTTTCTTTTGTGGTGTGTGTGTGTCTGTCCTTTGACTCACTAAACAAACACCTAGGGGACCGTTCACAATCATCAGTTTGTGACTTATCTATAAGTCAGCGAAACTCGTTTTCGCCATGCTAACTGAGCCATCGACTATGTGTCGCAAAACGTCAGCTGTTTTGTTCATATATCTAATTCGCGTTGTATTCACAAAGATTTTGCGATTGGTATTGCAAAATATGCAGAATAATGCGTTTAACTTGAGGTGAGAACACCCTGTGTTGGTAAAATGAAAAGCCAAATAATGGGAAGGATACTATCCTCTAAAGCTTAATTTTACTTAACTCAAATATGATAAAAACGCTCAATACATATGGGTGTGTATACTTGCACGATTTCCCGTATGTTATTTGGAGACAATGGAGTTCTCTTCACGGACACTTTTCGTTCTGATGTGTGTTTTTGTCAGTTGATCCTGAATTTAACACATGTTCAGCCCCATTTTTCTTATTTCATTCAGTTCCAGTCATAATAGCGAAGGGCTAGAGAAGAATCATTATCAACTTGTAAAGCAGGCATGTGCGTAACCAACGAACCGATATCATTTCGTACGATCATGAACGTTAATAAACGAAACAATGGCGTTCGTTTCGTTTATCAACGTTAAGAACGTCAAATTAACGAAATGATTTTGTTCGTTTTCTGCAAATATCAAAACGAATTCAAATCGTTTAGTTGATTATCTAATTTCAAACTATGCTGGCAAAGGGTGATTGATGGCGGAGTCATTAAAGGTGAAAGCATTAGACCAAGCTGATGCAACTTTTCTCATGAATTTCACAGTACGAACGATGCTCTCATTCGGACAAATACCACCAACGAAGTACACAACACAAATTCATTGAGTTTGTGTGTAAAGCCGGAGTCATGGTGCGTTATGTCGTATCTGCTGTATCCGTATTCTAACGTAATCAGATGTTTATCGTTACGACTGTAAACCAAAAACCAATTGGTGGTCTACGATACGGTTACGACCTTAGCGGCACCAATAATCGATTGCATTGATGTCTCATAAGATAGGTCGAATCAGCTGTTATAGGTGCTACGAGACGGTTACCGTATAAAGCACCAATGTCTCCAGCTTAAGTCACGCTCGCTGTTGCACTTACGGCTTCACATGGCTAGAGCATTGCAGCACAACTCCAACATAAGTATCACGTTTTGTTAACATGTGTAACGTTAACGAGAGCTTTGCGTTTCGGTTAAAAACGAGATACCATTTATCTGATAATCTTTATCGATATATATTTCGAAGTGTTCCACGGAAACGGTGGATGGAAATTTTTGATAAACGATTAGCTAACGTTAAGGTGCATCCCTGTTGTAAAGCAGGAAACATTTCATATTAAAAGCTGGCCTTCTTTCATTTAGATTGCTATTAAACACATATTTAAGAGTCAGAGTGGTCGGCGCGCATACCTCAATTGAGCCAGACTTGCTTCACTCATATTCTTACTCTCCATCGTTCAGTCGTTAGCGAGAAAGCAACGCATAAAACACTGCTCACGGCTGTCTCAAAAATATAAAGAATCCCTGTGAGAAATATTATGAGGAATCGCAACTGTTAACACGGCCTTTCTGCAATTAACTAATGGTCTCAAACATAATTCGGGTGATTTTTATCTTTTCGATTTGTTGTAGGTAATCAATATGAGTTCTTTTTTAATTGTTTTAAATAGGATTTTAGCAGTTCATTCAGGACTCACTTTTTTTCTGAGCCAAAAAAATAGAACTTCTGCCTCTGCAAAAAAATTCTATGAAGTGTTTAAAGTAATATATCAAAATAGTCAAAAAATTAACGCGAATGAATCTTTATATTTTTATTAAGTCAGTCACATATTTACTAAACATTCTGCACTTTTCTGGTTGCCACACCTCCATAGTTTCGAAGATATGATATTTTAAGCGAGTAGTTTGCAGGGCGGCCGCAGTGGTGTGATGGTAGCGTGCTCACCTACCACACCGAAAATCCTGGGTCACGCCCCGGGGAAAAGCAACACACCAAATTTAGAAACAAGCTTTTCATTAGAAGAAAATTTTTCTAAGCCGGGTCGCCCCTCGGCGGTGTTTGGCAAGCACTCCGAGTGTATTTCTGCCATGAAAAGTTCTCAGTGATACTGATTTGCCTTGCAGATGCCGCTCGGAGTCGGCATAAAGCAATAGGTCCCGTCCGCCAATTGTAGGAAAAATTATAAACGAGCACGACGCAAATTTGGAAGAGAAGCTCGGCTAAAGATCTCTTCGGATGTTATCGCGCCTACATTATTTTTATTTATTTAATTGCAAGTGTCATGTGCATTCGCATGTAAACATATAGTTTACCCTTCGAAGGGACTACAATTTGATGAATTAAGGACTGGGAATATTTGAAACATATTTCTGAATCAAATATCAAATTTCCAAAAAGTTTGTTTTAACAAATGTACTTTCATTCCTGCTGGGACGCTCATGCTCTCGCTCTCACCAATACACTCACAATTAAATTATTTGCCGACCATTTGTTTAAGAATTCATGTAAAACTAACGTTAAGATTTGAGAGTCAGTTTGGTTCACCATTGCTACCTCAATATGAGATAGAAATGATAAATGTGATTGGGTTATACAAGTGCATAAAAGCAAAGCTCCAAAACCCGGTTGGAATTGATTCTGTTCTTGAACATATGTGGAGATTTTTCAGGATATTGACCGACCAGTTCTTTATTTTAAATGCTAAACCACATCTTTTCCAGGTATTTTAGATACGGCCAAATGTATTTTGGAAAGGTCATTGTATCTCACACAATTGGGCAAAAGTATTTCAAATCAAGTAAGGGAGTCTAAGCTCGGATGTAACCGAACCATTTCTTGTTATAATTCCACTTGGGTAAAGAAAAATATATCATTGATATAAAACTCTTTTTTGAAAAGATGTTTCTAAAAATACTTTACATAAAAGTGACGTGGTCCTTAACCAATTTCGTTAACTTTACTCCAAGCATTCCTTATAGTAACGCAACCTCTCAGCTGAATTTTCATATGATAGGTTAAATTGTTTTTGATTAAGTCTTTGAGAGCAGTGTTATCGCCTCCACCAAACGTTGCCTCTTCATTCTGCCATTCGACGCTTCTCCTCCTCTGTACCTGTTGCAGTACCGAGGGTTTCTCGTCAGCAAACCTTTTGAACTGCCTTCGACCTATTCTATCGCCTCATGAGCCCATTCAAGCGCTCGATCTTCGCTCCTGTTGGGTCCACACTGCTCCCAGGCGTTGGAGAATTCTTAGTGCTGCACGGTACTGCGACTGAGCTCTCTTACCACTTCTATGCTCCGCACCCTTCTCCACTCTACATACTCCGTTTTCATTTGTATGCTTTTCTAACACGGAATTCATTGAATCAGCACTAGGCTCGCTGCCCGAGTCCGACGCAACGCTTAATGTGTTTTTGTCGTCCTTGGCTTGCGACTCAGTCCTCCTATTATCATCTTTCTAATTACAATAAGAATTTGAGTCGTTCATATTGTCGTACGACACCTGCCTGACAGCGGTCGAGTATTATATACGGGAAAAAACCGGTCCGCCACAGGCAGCGCCCCTTACTGTGGTAAGGGCCATCAATATGTCCGAGGTGGCCGGTATCGGGAAGACTCCGTTCGAATACAGCCGAATTTATGCCCCGGCTGAAAATCGTCCAATAGGCACGATGCGCATAATACCCTGGATTAGGGGGTTGAGCTAGTTCTTGCGGTCAACGACTGCCTGTCACTCTCCTATGAGGCGAAAACGGCGAGATGCCAGTGCTAAACCGCTCCGCCTCATAGACAAGCGCTATGGAGTTCGGCCTGAGCACTCACACCAAACGACAAGGTGCCACTACTGGTGAGGGGATTAAAAGTTTTAGTCTTGGTTCGGTTTTCAATGACCAAATGCATATATATGTCAGTTGTCAAAAATCTTGCCTCATTTGATCTCTCAAATAGTAGCTCCGAAAAAATACTTTACAACAAACTATCTAAACCGCTAAGTGTTTGCCTTCAACTCAAGTGAAAATGCATACTTCTGTTAATAATATATATACCTATTCTTTGTTGATATATTTCGTTATTTCGTATATTGTATGTACAAACCAGTAAAGTTTAGCTCTGTAATTGTATTTGTTTACCTTTTGAATACTTCGTCCTCCTCCATATATCCTACGTGTTTAACTTTTATTTATCCACCTATCAACTACTGGATGTTCAAAGGCTGCATCCGCTCAAAGTCTTACATTTTTGATGGTCGCAAAAGCAAATGAAATTCTCATAATGAAACTTAAGCTTTGGAATGTTTACAAAAAGTAGAATTACGTGGCGGGTAGTTTTGGTAAACAAATAAGAGACACGTGACTTTAAAAAGGGATTTCATTTAATTCATTAGAAACAACTTCTTCGTATCTGTTTAAGACACAAATGTGGATTAATGCAAAGTACGCATAGAGGAGCCCTGGAAAGTTAAAAACTGACAGCACTTCGATAAAATATCATATCGATAATACGCCATAATGGTGTTATTAATAACATGGTGAATTTTTATTGATAAAACAACGATAGCAAACCGATAACAATCCGTTCACAAAACGATAATACGCACATAGCCAGTGGTTAGCAAATATACGCTTACAATTCACCGACCACAAGTTATTAACACTTCGATTACGCCGGAAGCTCATGCAGAATGTGATGATAACAAATTACTTGTTGAATGGTAAAAAAGAACCGATAACACTTCGATGAATTAATTAAGCGCACATAATGGTTGCTATCTATAACAAGCTGATGATTTTTGGTAACATCTCCGATAAACTGGGCGAAAACTAATCAATTACACTTCAACAGAAAGCCGATAATAAACACAAAACCGTCTAATTATATCGGCAGTCACCATAATAAGATTATGAAGTATTTCCTCAAAATCGTACCGGCATGATTCCGAAAAAGTCAGAAAGTTGGTTCAAAATGGTGTACGCAACATTACGAAAGGATTTCAAAGTAGGACTGAGATGACCACGCAGAAAGGCGACCTAATCCCGAAGTAGTACCTATATCAATATGAAAAGGTACCAGAATTTACAGAATTTACCAATGTTAAGGCACGAAATTATTAAAAATTTTAGACATCGTTATGAAACGAATCCCAACACATGCCTGAGAGTATGCAATATCATAAAATAGCCACGTAAGAAAGACAAAATTTGTGCGTCATGCTGATGCGCCCCGCCTGGCGGTTTGGTAGGTGTGGTGGGTTATTCCTGCGGACTCTTTGGGAGACAGTCAAATTTTTCCACTCTTACTAATTTTTAAACGGTTTTATTTATCTTGACTTGACAGGCCAGCCGGCTGGCTGGCTGGCTGGCACGAATTTCTAATTGAAACTCCGACAAGCTTGAAACTTGGAATATAATTCAGAACACTATGACAATACAATAATAAGGAAAAAAACTCCGATAGGTGGCGCATGAGATCAATATATATATAATACTTATAATATTTCAAAAAATCGTATTTTTGGTCCGATATGGCTATATTCTGAACACAAATACATACATGACTAGAAAGAGACCTATAAAAAATCACCGGCAGGTGGCGCAAGGATCGAGATATTCAAAAAAATCGTTGTTTGTGGTCCGATTTGGCTCACATTTGGAACACATAATACATATGTGAATAGAAAGCGACCTATGATGTCCGATTTGCTCATATTTGGAACAAATATACATACAGTCAGGTAGAAGTGACATCAAAATAGTCGAGTAAAGTCTTTGGAAGGATTATGTATTGAGACTTAGATGTAGATTGGTTAAGATCGTGGCGTATGCCGACGACGTGGCGATCTTGGTCTCTGGTCCTTTCCCCTCCGTAATGAGCGAAATCATGGAAAGGGCCTGACTAAACTCGGGCAGGTGGGCACAGGGATGTGACCTTAGGTTAAATCCCGACTAGACGGGCCTGCTTCTCTTCACGAGGAAGTACAAGCCACCTGCCTTCAGACTACCATCCTTAAACGGCCAGCAACTAACTCTGTGATCGAGTACCAAGTATCTGGGACTAACAATTGACTGCAAGTTGAATTGGAAAGTATGCATCGAAGAGCGGGTACGGAGGCCTGCATCGCCTTCTATGTCAGCAAATCAATGTTGGTAAGAAATGGGGACTCAAGCCAAGCAGGTACTTTGGGATGTACGAGGGCGGTGCTGCGACCGGTGCTTACCTATGATTCCATAGTCTGGTGGGAAGCTCTAAGTAAGAGCTACAATCTCACCAGCCTGCAAAAAGTTCAGCGCGCTGCGTGCGTTGGTGCCATAGGGCCGGACGCACTTACCCCACAGCTGCTTTAGACCCCATTTTGCACCTGCTTCCGATCGACTGCATACACTTTGTACATCGTCACAAACCGCACTGAGACTCAGGGAGTCGGGTGTTGGAAGGATACTCAGCAAGAGCATCGCAGTATCCTAAAGAAAACTTCCGGATGCGATATGTAGTACCGAGACAAATTTACTACCTTCGCAACTGAAGTTGAGTACGACTGTAATACCGCCATTCAAGCAGGAACGAGTGGAAGAGAACACCCGGGCATAAGGGTCGACGACATCCAAATCTACACTGACGGCTCCAAGATGGATCGGGAGTTGGTCTGCGAGTCTTCTCTGAGTCCTAGATTTGTCGGCATCATCAGGCTCCCATCGCACTGCAGCGTGTTCAAGCAGAAATCCTCGCGATTTGGCAAGCTGCAAAGCACTGGACGGGCATGCATGTAGCTGGTAAAGATTGCATCCTGTCAGATAGCTAAGCAGCGATAAAAGCGCTTTTCTCGCCAACATTAACTCAAAATAGTGTGGGCTCCTAAGCGACTCATATCCCAGTTTATCCACCAATCTAGAACTACGCTTATCTGGGTCCTGGGGTCATAGGTGGGATAGTGGTAACGAGAAGGGCGAGAGCTAGCACGCAGCGGGCTATCGGAGATGAACGAGGAAAGTAACCAGTGTCGAAGTAGGCATACACTTAGCAGTTGCCAAGGGGAATATCCAAAGCTTCTACTTGAAGAAAGCTCAAACAAAGTGGAATAACATCACCACCTGTGCAATATCAAAATCAATTTGTCCAAACTATTATGGAAAGAGGACGAGAAGTCTTCTGAACAAATCGAGGGCTAACACACGCAAACTGATAGCAGTCTGCCCCGACCATTAGGCAGTAGGTACGCATGCGGAAAAGATGGGTATTCCGTATCACGACTACTGCAGAAGCTGAAAAGATCCAAATGCCAGGGAGACAGTAGAACACTTTATGTGTAAATGCCCGGCTCTAGCTAGAGCCCGGCTAAGGTTCCTTGGGACCATGTTTCTAGAAAACCTCAGAGGGTCATCTGTGATAGCAATCCCGAATATTTTAATTTTATCAACAACTCTGGCTGGTTGTAATACATTGACCGTATATTCCGCAGGTTTTTGGACGAGTTACATGGCATCAAAACGGCTTTAAATAGCTACTTGGGCGACCAGAGTCGCAGCCATTTCACCTACCTACCTAGATTGTAACAAATTGTCAGGAAAGAGTTTTTGTAATAATGAGTTACTAAATGAACTAAATAGAATGAGAAATAATAGGCAATTAAATAAAGACTAAAAACTTGAAAATAAAATAATTAAAAAAAAACAAGTAAGGAAGGCTAAGTTCAGGTGTAACCGAATATTACATACTCAGTTGAGAGCTATGGAGACAAAATAAGGGAAAATCACCATGTAGGAAATGAACCCTGGAATTTGTTTGTATGACATGTGTATCAAATGGAAGGTATTAAAGAGTATTTTAAGAGGGAGTGGGCCATAGTTCTATAGGTGGACGCCATTTAAGGATATCGCCATAAAGGTGGACCAGGGCTGTCTCCAGAATTTGTTAGTACGATATGGGTATCAAATGAAAAGTGTTAATGAGTATTTTAAAAGGGAGTGGGCCTTAGTTCTATTGGTGGACGCCTTTTCGAGATATCGCCATAAAGGTGGACCAGGGCTGTCTCTAGAATTTGTTAGTACGATATGGGTATCAAACGAAAGGTGTTAATGAGTATTTTAAAAGGGAGTGGGCCTTAGTTCTATAAGTAGACGGGTTTTCGAGATATCGCCATAAAGGTGGTCCACGGATGACTCTATAATGTGTTTGTACGATATGGGTATCGCACTAAAGGTATTAATGAGGGTTTTAAAAGGGCCCTTAGTTGTATATGTGAAGGCGTTTTCGAGATATCGACCAAAATATGGCCCAGGGTGACCCAGAACATCATCTGTCGCGTACCGCTAATTTATTTATATATGTAATACCACGGACAGTATTCCTGACAAGACTCCAAGGGCTTTTGATTTCGCCCTGCAGAACTTTTTCATTTTCTTCTACTTAATATGGTAGGTGTCACACCCATTTTACAAAGTTTTTTCTCAAGTTAAATTTTGCGTCAATAAACCAATCCAATTACCACGTTTCATCCCTTTTTTCGTATTTGGTATAGAATTATGGCATTTTTTACATTTTTCGTAATTTTCGATATCGAAAAAGTGGGCGTGGTCATAGTCGGATTTCGGCCATTTTGTATACCAATACAAAGTGATTCAGATAAGTACGTTTACTGAGTTTAGTAAAGATATATCGATTTTTGCTCAAGTTATCGTGTTAACGGCCGAGCGGAGGGACAGACGGTCGACTGTGTATAAAAACTGGGGGTGGCTTCAACTGATTTCGCCCTCTTCACAGAAATAAGTTATCGTCCTAGAATCTAAGCCCCTACCAAATTTCACAAGGATTAGTAAATTTTTGTTCGACTTATGGCATTAAAAGTATCCTAGAAAAATTAAATTAAAAAGGGCGGAGCCACGCCCATTTTGAAATTTCCTTTTATTTTTGTATTTTGTTGTGCCATGTCATTACTGGAGTTGAATGTTGGCATAATTTACTTATATACTGTAAAGATATTAAATTATTTGTTAAAATTTGACTTAAAAAACAATTTTTTTTAAGTGGGCGTGGTCGTTCTCCGATTTTGCTAATTTTTGTTAAGCATATAGACAATAATGGGAGTAACTTTTCTGCCAAATTTCATCGTGATATCTTCAACGACTCCCAAATTACAGCTTGCAAAACTTCTAAATTACCTTCTTTTATAAGTGGGCGGTGCCACGCCCATTGTCCAAAATTTTACTAATTTTCTATTCTGCGTCACAAGTCCAACTCACCTACCAAATTTCATCGCTTTATCTGTCTTTGGTAATGAATTATCGCACTTTTTGGGTTTTTGCGAAATTTTCAATATCGAAAAAGTGGGCGTGGTTATGGTCCGATTTCGTTCATTTAAATAGCGATCTGAGATGATTACCCAGGCACCAACATACCAGATTTCATCAAGATACCTCCAAATTTACTCAGGTTATCGTGTTAACGGACGGACGGACGGACGGGCATGGCTCAATCAAATTTTTTTCGATACTGATGATTTTGATATATGGAAGTATATATCTATCTCGATTCCTTTATACCTGTAAAACCAACCGTTATCCAATCAAAGTTAATATACTCTTTCAGCTCTGCTCAACTGAGTATAAAATTTTAAGTTAAACTGTTTTATTAAAAACACGGTTTTATCAGTCAACAAATGCAATCTTCCATCTACCACTTTGTATGAAAAAAAGTCAGTCGTTGTAAGCCCATGGGAGGGTTTGAACCCCGAACCCCCTCCCCCTTTCCCCCGCGCCCCTGCCTAGGATCTACCTAATTATTTTCTAGCTTTTAGTATTATTATTACTTCATGTAAGTATTGTTTTCAATAAAACCGTTTAACTTAAACTTTTTTTTCATTATTATACTCAGTTGAGCAGAGCTCAGAGAGTATATTAACTTGATTGGATAACGGTTGGTTGTTCAGGTATAAAGGAATCGAGATAGATATAGACTTCCATATATCAAAATCATCAGTATCGAAAAAAAATTTGGTTGAGCCATGTCCGTCCGTCCGTCCGTCCGTTAACACGATAAGTTGAGTAAATTTTGAGGTATCTTGACGAAATTTGGTATATGGTTCCTGGGCGCTCATCTCAGATCGCTATTTAAAATGAACGATATCGGACTATAACCACGCCCACTTTTTCGATATCGAAAATTTCGAAAAATCGAAAAAGTGCGATAATTCATTACCAAAGACGGATGAAGCGATGAAACTTGGTGGGTGGGTTGAACTTATGACGAAGAATAGAAAATAGTAAAACTTTGTACAATGCGCCTGGCACCGCCCACTTTTAAAAGAAGGTAATTTAGAAGTTTTGCAAGCTGTAATTTGGCAGTCATTGAAGATATCATGATGAAATTTGGCAGGAACGTTACTTGTATTACTATATGTATGCTTTATAAAAATTAGCAAAATCGGAGAACGACCATGCCCACTTTAAAAAAAAATTTTTTTAAGTGAAATTTTTACAAAAAATTTAATATCTTTACATATATAAGTAAATTATGTCAACATTCAACTCCAGTAATGACATGGTGCAACAAAATACAAAAACAAAAGAAAATTTCAAAATGGGCGTGGCTCTGCCCTTTTTCATTTGATTTGTCTAGGATACATTTAATGCCATAAGTCGAACAAATATTTACCAATCCTTGTGAAATTTGGTAGGCGCTTAGATTCTAGGACGATAACTTTTTTCTGTGAAAAAGGGCGAAATAGGTTGAAGCCACGCCCATTTTTTATACACAGTAGATCATCTGTCCATCCACTCGGCCGTTAACACGATAACTCGAGCAAAAATCGATATATATTTACTAAACTCAGTTCACATAATTATCTGATCACACTTTGTATTGGTATAAAAAATGGCCGAAATCCGACTATCACCACGCCCACTTTTTCGATTTCGAAAATTACGAAAAATGAAAAAAATACCATAATTCTATACCAAATACGAAAAAAGGGATGAAACATGGTAATTTCATTGGTTTATTGACGCAAAATATAACTTTAGAAAAAACTTTGTAAAATGGGTGTGACACCTACCATATTAAGTAGAAGAAAATGAAAAAGTCCTGCAGGGCGAAATCAAAAGCCCTTGGAATCTTGGCAGGAATACTGTCCGTGGTATTACATATATAAATAAATTAGCGGTACGCGACAGATGATGTTCTGGGTCACCCTGGTCCACATTTTGGTCAATATCTCGAAAACGCCTTCACATATACAACTAAGGGCCCCTTTTAAAACCCTCATTAATACCTTTAATTTGATACCCATATCGTACAAACACATTATAGAGTCATCCGTGGCCCACCTTTATGGCGATATGTCAAAAACGCTTCTACCTATAGAACTAAGGCCCACTCCCTTTCATTAACACCTTTCATTTGATACCCATATCGTACAAAAAATTCTAGTCACCCCTGGTCCACCTTTATGGCAATATCTCGAAAAGTCGTCCACCCATAGAACTAGCCCACTCCCTTTTAAAACACTCACTAACAACTTTCTTTTGACACCCATATTGTACAAACGCATTCTAGAGTCACCCCTGGTCCACCTTTATAACAATATCCCGAAAAGGCGTCCGCCTATAGACCTAAGGCCCACTCCCTTTTAAAATACTCATTAACACCTTTCATTTGATACCCATATCGTACAAACAAATTCTAGTGTGACCCCTGGTCCACCTTTATGGCGATATCTCGAAAAGGCGTCCACCTATAGAACTAAGGCCCACTCCCTTTTAAAATACTCATTAACACCTTTCATTTGATAGCCATATCGTACAAACAAATTCTAGAGTCACCCCCTGGTCCACCTTTATGGCGATATCTCGAAAAGCCGTCCACCTATAGAACTAAGGCCCACTCCCTTTTAAAATACTCATTAGCACCTTTCATTTGATACCCATATCGTACAAACAAATTCTAGTGTGACCCCTGGTCCACCGTTATGGCGATATCTCGAAAAGGCGTCCACCTATAGAACTAAGGCCCACTCCCTTTTAAAATACTCATTAACACCTTTCATTTGATAGCCATATCGTACAAACAAATTCTAGATTCACCCCTGGTCCACCTTTATGGCGATATCTCGAAAAGCCGTCCACCTATAGAACTAAGGCCCACTCCCTTTTAAAATACTCATTAACACCTTTCATTTGATACCCATATCGTACAAACAATTATAGTGTACCCTGGTCCACCTTTATGGCGATATCTCGAAAAGGCGTCCACCTATAGAACTAAGGCCCACGCCCTTTTAAAATATTCATTAACACCTTTCATTTGATACCCATATCGTACAAACAACACATTCCAGGGTTACCCTAGGTTCATTTTCCTACATGGTGATTTTCACTTATTTTGTCTCCATAGCTCTCAACTGAGTATGTAATGTTCGGTTACACCCGAACTTAGCCTTCCTTACTTGTTTTTAATATCGGAAAAGTACGCGTGGTTCTGCTCCGATTTCGTCACTTTTCAGTACCAATCTCTGCTATATCCAAATAAACGCATGACAAAATTTAGTAAACGGTAACGGGCGGTATCAGATGGTCGTTTGGACAGGCAGACGAACGGACAGATATAGCTCAATCAACACTCTTGCGACACTAGTCATCTTTATGTATGAAAGTCTATACATGTGCACCTGGGTATAAAACATCAATAAAATATACTCAATGCTAATGCTAACGCCCTAACATACCATACTAACCTCAAATTTTTTGAATGTTTTCATATTTCCAAATTAAATAAGCACACCTTTGCACATTAGCACTTTTATAAAAAGTTATACAACACTATCATTTAAGCTCCAATGATATTTATTATTCTCTTAATTATTCTCAAAACAGTGGGGAGAACAACGGGGATGCCCGCGCGAGGAGATGATATCGTTTTACGATTCTGAGGGTAATGTGCCACTCCATTCGGCCGTACATGGTGGCGATATAAAAGCAGTGGAGTTGTGTTTGAAATCGGGTGCAAAGATCTCTACGCAGCAATATGATCTCTCTACGCCAGTACATTTGGCATGTGCACAGGTGAGTAGAATATGATGTGTTAAAAGGGGTATATAAATGTTGTTGTTTTAATAGTTTTTTCGCATTAAATAATTTTAAAAATCCCCAATTAAGTAGAAATCTTACTTACAGTTACACACGTAATACATTTATTAAAACTGAGTTATCCTATTAAGGACGTTGACTCGCGCACAACGAGTTCAAGCTCTCTCTATCCCCATGGAGTTGTGTGGAGTGTAAGCCCTTACACCTCAAGTTAGACATGTAAAGTCACTTTTATTCACATACTTCTGTCGCTGGCCGAAAAAACACTTTACACACCTCCTTTTAATATCTATTGTCTGTAAGAGCTTGAAATTTCATTGAAGGTTGGGAGCAGCTAAGAAATTAAATGGGAGGCGCTGGACCTGTCAGAAGCTTTTGATACGGTCAACCACGGCACGTTACTGCAAGACCTGGAAGGGTCCTCCCTTCCCGCAAGTCTCAAAAGGTGGACCGCAAATTATCTACCTGGTCGGCAAGCGTCGGTGCAATTCAGGAACATAACATCTAAACCCAGAAGAATTAAACAAGGGGTACCACAGGGTTAAAAAAAGGGCTAAAAGGCCAACCATTTTTTTCAATTATAAAAAAGTGTTGCCAAAGCGGGGTCGCC
>JARSSU010047938.1:0-26381 GCA_029619165.1 Eurosta solidaginis
GTGCTACTCCGCACCCGCCTGTTCCCCCCCCCCCCAGTACCATCCACAACACGTCTTTTCCCTTCTTCCCTTATGCGGCCTTTCCCAACACCCCCTTATCATTTCCTTCCCCTCTTTTTCCCCCCCCCACCAGTGCCCCCCCCCATTCCGCACCGTTCGACATTAAACTACCCAGTTGAAATAAACTATTTAGCTGTCCCCTCCCTGCAAATTGATGGTAAAACTAAGTGAGTCCAAAATCCAATATTCTTAACGTCGGCTAAACAGTAAACATCTAATTCTTGGCTACGCGGCCGTACATATTTGGTTTCGGGCGGTCATTTCTATAACTAAGTCAATCACAGTTTTTTTAGACTGTGGCATTTTTGTTTTTATTTCTATATAGATAAGTGACTTTTTCACACACTTTTTATCTCTTTACACTAAAGGACTAAAACTTAACCCAGAACCCAGATCAAGTACAAACAAAGAGTTATCTTGAATCAAATCCAATTGTGACGCAGTTTTGTATATCTGAAAGTATTAGAGAAGGTAACAATGAATAGTTATTTTTCAGGTTATTTGACTCAGTAGGAATCAGATACACTTCGTTATGGTATGTTAAACAACTCAGGGCTGGGGTATTAACTGCATCGAGCCCAAACGTACAATAACAATGGTAAACAAAAAAAACCCAACCAAACCCATGCAATTCACTAGAAAACTAGACAAAATGTATCTATTAATAAAAACGATCTTGAATACTATTATAGTCGAGAATCTTATTAACCCAATAAGTCGGCGTATAAACTATGATGAATTCTTCGGGTGGGAAGCAATAGCAAACTTTATAAGTGAACTCAGTATGTAATGAAACTATTTAACGGGCAAACGAAGTAAAACATATACTATTAAAGAATGTATTTTTACAGACAAACAAAATAAGCGTAGTGTGTTAATTTTTTGGTTACAAATTTGTTAGATCTCAACGACGTGAGAAAACCTCTTCTTACACCTTACAGACTAAACTTTCAATGAAAAACAGAGAATAGTAGATTAATCGCAAGTGACCCGGAATAACTAACCAACATATAGAGTAAGGCGCTGCATTAAATACACCGTGTATTATAGCATCGGAGGATTTACGACTTGATTGATTTGGGAATTCATGGAACCCGTCTGACACATAGATTTCATACAGGAAAATTAACAGGTTCTTCTGTTTCTAAATAATAGATGACATAAATGTGTTAAATTCTTCAACATGAAAAACGTTACAAATTAATAATGTAAATTACAAAATAGGTAATTGGACTCGAACATTGGTAAAGATGTCGTAATGTTTCATGTTTGAACAAATAAGTGATATTCTGACATGATTTTCTTTAAATAGATTCCACTGAATTTTTAATTGACAAGGTAAAGAAACAAAAATATTATAACTTCGTAAAACCTTATATTGTCAATACTTTTTTCACCTGATAGAACAATTCGGTTCATGTTAATCTAATTGGATGATATAATATAAGGGAATCATTCGCCTTAAATTTCTTAGATTATTGGGCTCCCGCCGTTTAAATATTTAAACTCTACCCTACCCTTCCCTGACACACCCGCTCGAATCAAACGCAATATTACAATCCTCGAGGAGCCATAATTTAAACCATGTGCCACGCATACACACCATACCCATATCTATGGGTCCACTCACAGTCATTTCTTTGACCCCGAGGATTTGTAAGAAACGTCAGACATAAGACCAACTAAGAAATCAGGTCTACCCCCAACATCCGTTCAAAACACAAATCTATAACCGACTAAATTAATGGCACCCAAAAACGCTAACTAAGAAAATGTCCAGTTTGTTATAAATGTTATCGTCACTATGCAATTAGTAATACGATTCAACGAAAAAGATCTCTCAATTCGCCAGCTGCATTCTAAAATTACGCACAAATCACACTCTTCCGCTTCTGCTTTTAATTATGGTGCCCAACGCTCTTATTCTAGAGTATTTGAAGTCCTCTTGCAGCAATGAACAACCCTAATATCTTCACTATATGAACCTTTATCAAACAACAAGTTTGTTTTTAAGAAAATCGGAAATTTCAGATTTCATTGCTAATGACACTCAATATCATCTCTTTTATGAGACAAATTCGCATACTACACCGAATATTATGCTACTTCCTTTTTGAAATGACTTTCCTTACTTATCGTGTGAAAAATTCAAATTCACTGTTACTCCCTGCTCCCTAGAATTTGATAAACATATCTTGCTTTAGTTGATTGATCTCACCCTCATTATCACCTTTATACTAGACCCTCGTTAATCACATTTTACAATTGCGTGTCACAACATCAATAGTCCCATCCATCACTCTTACTT
Organism: Eurosta solidaginis; assembly: GCA_029619165.1. NCBI lineage: Eukaryota > Metazoa > Arthropoda > Insecta > Diptera > Tephritidae > Eurosta > Eurosta solidaginis. The sequence goes on from JARSSU010047938.1 coordinate 2,369, forward strand.
TATCCCCTTAGAACATCCCCATGGAGCATCTATAACAAGCACGCTATTAGAACATTTCCTCTGTACCATCTCAGATGTTGAATTTAGATTAAAACACTAAATTGGTCCCTGAAAACATAAATGGTGCACCAGCTGGTCTGACAAGCCCTTCATTTTTTAGGACTCATCCAAGCGTCTGTCCCCCCCTGCTTATCGCATATTCTGGATAACTTAGAGCAGCAAAGCCTGGTATAAATCTGTACTGTAGAAAACTTAGGTACCATCTCCCCTTCCCTCTTAATTTTCCTCCTTTTGAGGTAGTGACGGTGAGGCGTATAGCGCTACAATGATGCTAGTACCCCGCCCGACCCCCCCACCACCCACCCCCACCACAATGATACTTGTCTTTTCACACTCCTTACTCTATTGTTAAGACCCCGTTCCATCGCAAAATGTTCGCTATCCCTTCTCCCTCTGCTCATCCTTATGTCAAGCCGATGGCAGATAAATGGAACAACGGATATGTAAAAGGAAAGGCAGGGGTAGAGTAGAGGGGAGAAGGGAAAAAATGCAGGAAACAAAAAGCGGGAGAGAGAGATCAAATAAAAAGAAGATAAAAGGTAGAGAAGGAAAAGAGGTTAAAAACTTCTTAAAAGTTAAGCTGAAAGACGAAATACCATCTTAATGCGGGTGCTTCGAAATTTTATATGGAAAACACATATTGTATAATTTTATACTTAATATTTTATATGTGAGAGTATCATACGAGATGTTGTGTGACATTGGCTTATTGAAATTTATAGGTCATTATTTTGTTTTTCGCAAGTTCTATTATTTCTTCTAAAGTAATTTAAAGAGGTTTAAGCAACGCTTTTGGTAAGGCTTCCCTCACTATTCTCATTCATATTCTTGACTGTGCAGGATTTTCGTCGGTACTCTAAAGCTGCATTTCGACTTTCTTAAAATACGGAGAAAAAGGGCGATTTTTTAAAAACAGTGCATCCTTATCGATGTTAAATCTGGAGTGCTGTAGGGAAGCCAACTGTGTCCTTTTTAATTTTATTATTTAATAGTGATCTTTCAAGGGCGTTGATTCACTCTTGATGTTGTTGTATTAACGATAAAGGCACTTGCCGAAGGCATTGACGGTCCTTTGCCGGATATAGATCCGTACATTCCGGTAACAAAGCACCATCAAGGTACAATCCCGACCATCTCGCGAACGATTTAAATGATCACATAAAACCTTCTAGGCTGTCCAGCCTTCACCACCCCTATAAGGAATTAGGGTCGCCCGAGTCTCGCCTGCTAAATATGTGTATGATACATTCATATTTGTAAAAGCATTCCCCATGCGGGAGGTGAGGTTGACAATTGTGTTTCGAAAGCTTTGAAGCTATAAAGTTTTGTATTACGCTTATAAACCCCTTGACTTCCGGGTTGATTCATTCTAACGTAAGCCGATGATATAAAGATTTCTAAACCTACACAAATCCCTGTGGAGAGGCTACTTTTCAGAATAACTTAGATAGCTTAGTAGAACGGTCCAATATCAAAGATATGAACTTCAATGTTAATAAATGCAAATTCATGAGTTTTTACTCCAAGGGAATAATAACATAATTGGTAATTATGAACTTGAGGAATAACCAACTTTAATGATCTGGGCGTGACAATGGAACTTAAGTTGGACTTTAAATCTCAGATTGAAACTTGTGTGACTCGATCTCAAGTAGTTTTTGTAATACTTAAACGTTGGTCAAAAGAAATTACTGATCTCTACGTAACAAATCGGTGTTAGGTTAGGATGAAATGGCCGGTCCATGAGGTCTCACATATGGTGAATGAGTCCGTCGTGTTACCAGAAGTTTATTTTAACAACCAAACTGATAAAACCAATTTTCTTAAGAAGTAAAACATGTTAGTCTTTGAAGCGAGAAGCTGAAACGTGTAAGTCCTTCACAATGGATCGTGCTTTTCTATCATGGGAATTGAAACGTGTTAGTCTTCTATGGGACCGACGATATGCCAACCCTACAAGTCTAATGAGTAAAAATGATTTTATACTCAGCTGAGCAGAACTCATAGAGTATACTAATTTTGTTCGCATAACGGTACCCCGTAGCGGCATAAACTAATCGAGATAGATATAGACTTCTATATATCAAAATGATCTGGGCGAAAAAAGAAATTCATTTTGCCATGTCCGTACCTCCGTCCGTCCGTCCGTCTGTCCGTAAACACATAACTTGAGTAAATCTTGAGGTATCTTAATGAAAATGGGTATGTAAGTTCCTGGGTATTGATCTCAGATCGCTATTTAAAATGAACGAAATCGAACTATAACGCCCACTTTTTCGATATCGAAAATTTCGAAAAACAGAAAAAGTGCGATAATTCATTACCAAAGACGGATAAAGCCATGAAAGTTAGTAGTGTAGGTTGACCGTATGACGCAGAATATAAAGTTAGTAAAATTTTGGACAATGGGCGTGGCTCTGCCCACTTTTAAAAGAAGGTAATTTAAAAGTTTTGCAAGCTGTAATTTGGCAGCTGACTGGTTACACACGAACTTAGCCTTCCTTACTGTTTTCTATAAACTTTTTGACCAGTTTTATCAATTTATCAAATATCCTAGGCAAACATTTCAAAGTCAAAATATTTAATTGCATACAAAATTGTTCCCAAAGTTAAGATTACTTCTCCGTGTTTTGTAGAAAGCTGCCTTCTATCAGTTTAAGCCCCTCCATTGTTCGTTTATGCTTTCCGAAGGTATATTAACAGTATCGAAAAACAGAATATATTGCTGTTATATATAATTTGAAGATTTATTAATTTCACTAGAGTGCGTATTTTGCACATAAGAAAAAGATACTGCTAAGCTACGAAGTAAATACTCGTTGCTCAACAATTTCTGCCAGATATATTTTAAGAACCATTCAATGCCAATAAAAAAGCCGATGCCTACACAGGGCTACGTTAAGAGCTAGCCCAACAAGAAGAGTCTGTGAATGCTTCGACATATTGAAAAGGGACGCCTTTACAGTAGCAAAAAAAAGCAGAAAGCGTGAGTGCTAGGAGCTTAAGTTTCTAGCCACCAGGAATAACGACCGCAAATTGTACTAAAAGCTCGGCGACAGGCGGAAAGTTTTAACGTCGGGTTAAACTACTGTAAGAACAAAAACAGTGACCGGCGTCCAGAAAGTAATTTTATTATGGAGGAAATACTTTTTTGCTCTCCTAAATGAAGACAGCGATGTACCGTCCAATGATGATTAACCCAACCACGCAGTCGATGATGATAGAATTAAAGTCTCCCCACTCAGTTATAACGATTTCAGAACCAGATTAAAAATAATAATGCCGCTGCCGCTGGACTTGATTAGGCGCATGCATAAGCTTTTTTGTAAAATATGGTCGGACGAGTGTGTGCCTGGCAATCAGAATCATAGTGTTCTTTGCCCAGGCCATAAGATGGGGGATATTGCAAACTACGCTAAATATCGCGGAATAAGACTTCCTCATATCACATATAAATTCTTGTCAAGTGTATTATGTGAAGGATTGAAGCCGCCATGATTTGGCTGATTGGACCTTATCAGTGCAGCTTCAGATTATTACTACGCGCTAAGTCTTTGGAAAACTCCGTTAAAATTGAATTTATACACATCACCTTTTCGTCGATTTTAAAGCCGCCTTTGGCAGCATGAAAAGGATCTGCCTATTTGTCGCTATGTCTAAACTAAGTTTTTCCGCAAAATCCATACGGCCATGCAAGTTTCCGTTGATCAGCACCATCAGCTCAGGCGGGATTGGAGTCGTCCGAAAACAAGCAAGACCGGGAGACACCTTATCGTGCGATATTTTTTTTTATGCTGAAGAAAGTAATACAAGCTGCAGAACTCAACTACTCGGAAAAAATATTTTTAAAGAGCGTGCAATTACTGCCGTATTTTTTCCAGATGGGAAAAAGAACCACGAAAAATAGATTTGGTGGTGAATGAGGCCAAAACCAAGTACCAGCTGTCATCGAGAAAAGAGTCAACACTTCGTTTATTTCCAAACCAGCGTTAACACAAACAGCAACTTCAGCTCTGAAATCTAGCGAAGTATCGCACTTGTTGCTACTTTTAGAATTTGAGTCCTCTTTCGGCAAACGAAAATCACGCTCTACAAGTCCCTTATCGTTTTCGTCCTGCTATATAGTGCAGAAGCATAGGCCATGACAACAGCAGATAAGTGCTCTGGGAGTATTCGAGAAAAAATTCTTCGAAATATATACGGGTCTCGACGCGTTGGCGACGGCGATATCGAAGAAGATTTCATGATGAGCTACATTGGCTTTGCGCAGATATCAACATTTTCCACAGCGGCTACGCTGACTAAGCCATGTTATGCGAATGAAAGATTATGCTCCAGCTAAGAAAATATTTTCTATCGAATCCCGCCTAGGGAAGCAGAGAAAGGAGGCTACTCTCACTCCGCTGGAAGTACCAGGGGGGAAATGATTTAAAGTCGCTTATTGAGACCAATTGGCACCTTTTAACTCAACGTAGTAGTAGGTTGGTAGGTTGAAGTGGCTGCCTCCGCTGTCCAGGCTGTGGCCCGGTGTGCTACCACGCGGGGGCCCCTATTTCCTATTACCCCTACTCCGAGGAATGCTTAGACCCCAGTCGCGTTTGCCTATGAAATGCAAGATGTCGTTTGTGTGTGCAGATTCAAGCTCCGAAAGACCCTCAAAGGAGTGTCTGTGGAGGCATCGGTACCTGGTTTCTGACAGTGGGGACAGTGGCACAGATAGTGCTCTACGCTTTCTATCTCCTCCTCATCCCTACAGCTGCGGCAGAAATCATTTGTTTGTAGGCCCATATAGGCACCATGAGTGCCCATGAGACAGTCGCCTGTGAGAAGGCCAACTAGTGGACTTATAGAGAAACGGTTTAACAGTATCACCGATTGCGATCTCTTTTCATCCAGCTTAGGCCAGATTTGCTTGGATATTCCACATGTAGGTTCCTTGGCCCATCTGGCGTTTGCTTGATGCGTGAATAGAGATGGCAAGGAGTGCTTGCAGGTGTTTAGAGGAGAGCTGGCCTAGACCAGCGTAGGTTATTGTTTGCGTATCAGTGCCTTCCCTATCTAGCTCATCCGCAGCGCAGTTCCTGAAATGTCACAGTGGCCAGGAACCCATATAATGCTCAGGTTGCATTTTTCAGCTAGCTTGTTGAGGGTTTCTCTGCACTTCAACGCCACTAGTGACGAGGTTTTGCTGCATTGCAGGGATTTTATGGCAGCCTGACTAGGGTTTAAAGGACTTGGTTGCCCATATAACTCCTTTTTCGCTAACTATTGGTTCCAGGGGTCGAAACGGCCCTGGGTTAGATTTGCGTGTTTAAGAGGTATGGTTGAGAGATGCAGCCTGGAAAGTGAGTGCTGACCAGGGTATCTAGAATTTCCGTACTAGAAGTGGGCCCATTCTCCGTTCGCTGTGCGAATGCAGCTGGGAGGTATGGGGTATTTGGAGAGGACTTTCGTAGGCGATTGGGCTCTGAGACTTCTTCGATGTCATTAGTGAAGTTCTTCCAGAAGTCCCTTTTGGCCATCTGGATTGACTTCTTGAAAGATTTTAAGGCGTCCTTATAATGGGACCAGATTCCAGTGCGCTTAGCCTCGTTAAACAGTTTCTACCGTTTTTCCTCTGCTCGGAGATTTCGTGGTTCCACCAATAGAATTTCTTTTGCCCCTTACCTTAATCTCCGGGCAGGCTTCTGTGAAGGCAGCGTTACAAGATTTGGTGATAAGATCTACTGCTTTCTTTCTATTTTTGACGATGAGTCTAGCTCACCGAGAGAAGCAAATATTGTGTCTAAAGGAGGCGCTTCATCAGTTCTTAGCGGTACGCTCGACCTACCGTGAGGAACGTTTCTTAGGAGAGTAGAGGATAGGACTTTTTTATAAAGGTTCCAATCCATACGTCTCCTATTCCTGTAAGCCAGGCGGTGTACGCAAAAGCAGAGTAAAGGTGACATACATATGATCAGAGTGGAGTTTTCGTTGGAAACTCTCCAATATTTTGCAAGGTCAGAGAATGGCCCTGAAACTAGAGTAATATCTAGAACCTCCTTTCTATTTGAGGTGATAAAAAGGTGGTTTGTCTCCAGAGTTGTATATACGTCGATTTTTGTTAATAATAGAATCAAAAAGAGACTCACCCCTAGTGCTAATGTCGGTAGAGCCCCAAGCGGTGTGATGTGCATTGGCATCGGCTCCGATTATTATCGGAAACCCTTTACTGTGGGCCTCCCGTACCGCTTTGCAGAGCCGGTCCTGCACAGAAGTTGGGCGATCGTGCGTCAGATAGGCGGACATCAGCCAGAGCGTTCGGTCCTGTAGCTCAGGCTAATGCAAGTAAAGTCCTCGTCGCTAAAAAGAGATAGCAGAATAAATACTAGAGTTTTCTTTATTAGAATACAAGATCTGATTCTACCTGGCACGGGCGGTGTCACCAGCTGGTAGTCCTTGGAATAGAGCCCACAGACCTTGCTGCCGACGACCCAAGACTCGTGGACTAGAACGACGTCCTCATATGTTGTGCTGAGGCGTAAGATTGGGGTAGCCGAGGCTGCCTTAGAATGGTGCAGGTTTATTTGCAGTATCTGCGCGCCCGTTAAAGGTCGGCTTCAGCATCGACGTCCATCCTCTGCTGATCCGCAACGTCGGATGCCTCCTCTACGATGATATCGTCGAATTCGGCATCCGATGGGTCGGATTCCAGCAGAAGTTGCTCGTCCATGCCAGTAAAGAACTGGCCCGCAAACTCAGATACCGAGAGTGTATCAATCTCGGCATCTGGAGTGCTGCGTGCCAGTCCAATATCGGTCCCATGTCCACTCAAGTTGTTGCATGGGTCTCCGAGATTCGTTGTGGCGGTTGCGGATTCGCTCGAGGCGGTATCCCCACCCACCAGATCTTCCGACGCGGAGGCGGTTCCTTCATCAGGGCCAGGGGCAGCAAATCCACTCGGGGTGTTTCCATCTAACTCCTCGCCCTGAGGTACAGGCTCACCTTCGTCCGTTGCTTCTTCTTTAGTACCATCCCTTCGAATCTTCAACGTGATGGAGTAGAAGCCGCAGCTTAAAACTCCACCATATTCGTCAAGCCAAGGCAGCGAAGCCTCGTTTATGATGAAACCAACAATACGCTGATTCGCCCTTGTCTCGCCGACACGGACTATCCTCCAATCACTCGAAAGTAGCCCCTTATTTTATTCCGCGTTGGTTTCGTAGTAATAGCCAGTGCGCTCTGTCTGACGGTCATAACCTTTTAAACGGTTAAGCGCCAATTAAGTAAGTAAATTAGAATCATATAAAGTTCCTTACTTTATTCAAATTCGATTCTCGTTTGTTTTCTTTGGGCGTGGCTCTATGATGCAGTAAGAATTTCTGCAACGAAGTTTTTATAATAGAACTCTAGTGTAGATGAACACACTAACATACATATAAATTTGATTTATAGTTTCACATTATCTGCATTCACTACTTTTGCACAGCTTAAAGCTGTTTAAACCAAAGAAAACACAAATTAAGAAGAGAATTCTTAAATGCGCTTACGTATGCACAAAAATAGTTTTGCATAAGTCTAGAAAAATAAAAATAAAACTTCAGATTAACACATTAGTCCCAGCTAAGCTGTTGTACAACACAAAAGTCTCTTGTTTTGGGTCCTATGTTTCCTTTTATTTTGTATGTATGCGAGTACACGTATGCCTGTGTTGGGTTAACTGGTTTATGAATCTCTAGCCAAGGGCATGGATTGTGCGATAAAACCTAGTAAATAAGCAAAGTAAAGATTTATATTTTAATGGAGTATGAAATGAAATATTTTAGTAGGTATGTGAAATGAATGTTGGTGCTTACTTTACCCTGCAGCCAAGCCAACTAGTTGTACGAATATATTAGAAAAATTCTAGTTTTCAAGAGTATCAATTGGTTAAAGTGCTGTCTTTTTCCATATTAGCAGTTGGTATTTTCACCATGCGATGTTCTACAAAATAGCAATTGCTAGTCTCTGCGTCAGCGTCATACCTATTGACAAACTAGTCATTATATACCCCTAAATCGTACCAGATGTCATACTTATCAGTATATGTATCAGGGTCATACCAATTGACATACTAGTTTGTTTATGCACAATTATATTGACAACAGTGTTCACCGGGCTCGACCTAGCGCAAGTATTTACCGTCTCAGTTTATATTAGGCTAAAGGCTTCCTTTTTTATATGAATCAACCGGCTGAGTTTGTAGGTACAGTGTACCTACGTAGTGCTTAAGGAGATGTTTCCTTATCCCACCGGCTGATGAAGCTATATTAAGCAGTTTTTATCGGAAATTTCCCGCTTAGTGACAGTTTAGCAAGAACTGTCTGTTCGTCATTTCATTATGATCCAAATGCTTAGTTCAGCCCTTTTGCCGTACTATGTAATCATGATCCTTTACTAAATGCTGATAATAAGAATTCTTTCGTTCGTTAAATTAAGCCAGCAATTAAAACCCGTAATGTATTTTACTATAAATGAAGAAGAACAAGTGCTCTGTTACAACAAAAGAGGCTGTGCGCCTTTACTTCCGCTCCAAATTAAACCCATCCTTTCCGTCAAAGATGTATCGCGCAATTTGCAAAGCCTAAATGTCCACGGTAAGCAAAAGTCTGAATATAAAATTGAACACAACATGTTCAATGACTACCTCTCTAGTGCAAGTAAAGCTAATAAATGGATTTGAGTTTGTTGGGGTAACAAGCAGCAGAAACTCCAACATTGCTCTTTGGTATTAAGTTCAATGCGACTGGTGAGGATGAAATATCATTAAGATTTTTTAAACTAGTACTTCATTCTCGGAGCCCTGACTCACATTATTAATCACAGTTTCACAGTGTTTTCCAATCTTTTTGAGTGAATACCTCCACCTACCCTAGTGATTACAAGCCAATAAGTATCTTACCGGTATATTCGAAAGCATGCGTGCACTTTATGGCGTCTCAAATCACATAATTTGTAAAACAAAACACAATCTGTTATGGCCACTGCTGCCAGGGCTTAGACCAAAACATAGCTATACTACAGCTATGATAAAAGTTTATTTATGATATACGCTCGAAATTTGATGATGGAAAGCATTTGACTTAGTTAATCATGAGCTTCTTTGCAAAAAATTTAGGCACTTTTGGTTTTCTGATAGCACTGTGAGGTTTATGACTTATTACCTGTCAGGGATAACTCAAAAGGTAAAGCAAAAGGCAGCACTATATCGTCTTTACCAAACAGTGTGAACTCTGAAGTTCCACAAGCAGTTGTTCTCTGTCCTCTTTTTTTTAGTCTTTTTGTTAATGATGCATTATCTGCGTGTCAGCATGTCAGTGTCCATGCCTATGCTGATGACATCCAGCTATATTTGTACGGTCAGGTTGGCTTGGTGGAGGATATGTGCTTTAAGGCAACCAGTGACCAGTCAGCGATTTGGAAATGGGTTCGAAAAAATTATCTCTGCTTAAATGTTTCTAAATTGTATGTGTTACCAAACTAGTAGGAATGTACACGTTGAAGATATAAAGTGCACTCACGTCTACTTACAAGGTTGAGACTTTGGATTTTGTTCTTAATTCTCTGTAGAGCTGTTCCGAGCACATAAATAAAGTCCAAGTAATGTATATTCCGATTTGCAAAGATAGCGAACGTCAGCGTGAGACGAGGTAAAAAACAACTGCTGATGTACTTTAAAATACTTAGGCCGAAAGATATAGCTTTAAGTTTTCAGTAATAAAAATGTAGGTGGTGTTCATGGAGCATAAAAAGACATCCCGTAGCAGTTTTGAGTGAGGTATATTGGCACGCCTGCAGTCTTTTCCATTGTGGATTTTTTAAGTCAGACGACCAACCCGGCGGTGCGTATCATATCGTCCCGCGGTCGTTCAATTCCTTTTTAAGCAATGCTGCCGGCAATATTAATTTCGGAGGCGCACGCCTTGAAGGTGATAGTGTTATCGAACTGTTGCCCCTTAGATTTTGCATGACAGTAAGTTGACGTGAATGTCCATTATTTCGTCATTTCTCCTATCCTTCCACGTTTTGAACAAAGTGGCCGTGAACTTGGTCGGCAATAGAATCAGATCGCATGAGGTGAAAAAAACAGAAAGACTTGGTAGTTAACGATTCATTATGCAATTTTATTCGTCTATGGGAGAGGCCACGGACCTGTTGCCAATATCGTGCAGTCGTCGGCATAGGAAATGTTGAAAGTTTGTTCTAGTGTGGGAGCTTTCATATGTACAAATTAAACAAAAGCGGAGATAGGACTCAATTCTGCGCCCCCACTGTTAAGTTCTCCAAGGTTGTGAGGTTTCGTTCCTAAATTGATCTTAGGCTTGCCAAGCACTTAGATAATTAGCGGTCCATCTTGTTGTAAAAGAGTGAACTTTTTTTGTCTAGGAATAATGCCCGAAATCCTTTTCACAGCTCAAGTGCTAAAAACCCCGTTCTATTGTGTGGCTTTGGGTGGTTCAGTCTGCACTTTATCTGGGTATTGATCGCATTTAGGGCGGTGGTAATTATAAGCATTTTACGGAAGCCATGCTGATAGTTGTATAACCAAACACATGCGTTTAAATGAGGGGAGCAGAACGGATACCAACGATGTAGTGGGTAATGCTTCGCATCGTGAGTTTTCTAGAATGCCAAGGCAAATGGAAAACATCAATTAGGTAGCGGACGCCCCTATGCTCAAAATATTATAGCACCACCATAGCTATTACGTCAGGTCCTATTGATTTTAAAGGCCCGGCCATTAACTAACTCTAAACTGCAGAAGTAACGCTGAGATGTGACGTTTCATGCTTGTGTTTATGTGCCAGTTGATTTGTACGACATTTAGCTTTGTTAACTGAAGTATGCATTCAAATATGCCCGCAGAAAGCGCTCGAGTACTTTATCGAGTCCGAAAGACACAATTTTAGTCAATGAACTATTCAAACACTAACTAACAAAATTGTAGTCCATTAGCTAGAATGTTGACTGAAAACTTTAGCTTTTGACTGCAGGGTATGTATTAGTGTGTAAGTTTGTTGTATTTATGTATGATGGTGAGAATTAATATGTAAAACAATGTCAGCACACATTAACATAAATATAAAATTTGTACTTACATACATACACACATATATTTATTTACTTTTCTGATTTTGAAATTATTTATTTTGTTATAATTTATTTATTTCTATATATTTGTACTATTTATGTTTTTATACTCATCTGAGCAGAACTCACGCAGTATATTAACTTTGCTCGCATAACGGTAATCCGTAACGGCATAAACTAATCGAGATAGATATAGACTTCTCTATATCAATATGATCTGGGCGAAAAAAGAAGTACATTTAGCCATGTCCGTCAGTCCGTCTGTCCGTCCGCCCGTAAACACGATAACTTGAGTAAATTTTGAGGTATCTTGATGAAATTAGCATGTGTCTTCCTGGACACACATCTCAAATCTCTATTTAAAATGAGCGAAATCGGACTTTAACGACGCCCACTTTTTCGATATCGGAAAATTTCGAAAAACAGAAAAAGTGCGATAACTCATTACCCAAGACGGATAAAGTGATGAAACTTGGTAGATGGGTTGACCTTACGACGCAGAATAGAGAATTAGTAAAATTTTGGACATTAGGCACGGCTCCGCCCACTTTCAAAAAAAGGTAATTTAAAAGTTTTACAAGCTGTAATTTTGCAGTCGTTGAAGGTATTGTGTTGAAATTTTTCAGGAATGTTACTTCCCTTACCATATGAGCGCTAAATAAAAAATTAGCAAAATGGGATGACGAACACGCTTTTAAAAAAAATTTTTTTTAAGTCAAATTTTAACAAAATATTGAATATCTTTGCAGTATATAAGTAAATTATGTCAACATTCAACTCCAGTAATGATATGTTGCAAGAAATACAAAAATAAAAGAAATATTCAAATGGGCGTGGCATCGCCCTTTTTCATTTAATTTGTCTAGAATACTTTTAATGCCATAAGTCAAACAAAAATTTACCAATCCTTGTGGAATTTGGTAGGGGCATAGATTCTATGACAGTAACTGTTTTATGTGAAAATGGGCGAAATCGGTTGAAGCCACGCCCATTTTTTATACACAGTCTACCGTCTGTCCTCCGCTCGGCCGTTAACATGATAACTTGCGCAAAATCGATATATCTTTACTAAACTTAGTTCACGTACTTATCTAAACTCACTTTATCTTGGTATAAAAAATGGCCGAAATCGGACTATAACCACGCCCACTTTTTCGATATCGAAAATTACGAAAAATGAAAAAAATGCCATAATTCTATATCAAATATCAAAAAAGGATGAAACATTGTAATTGGATTGGTTTATGACGCAAATTATAACTTTAGAAAAAACTTTGTAAAATGGGTGTGACACCTACCATATTAAGTAAAATAAAATGAAAAAGTTTTGCAGGGCGAAATCGAAAGCCCTTGGAATCACAGCAGGAATACTGTTTGTGGTATTACATATATAAATAAATTAGTGGTACCCGACAGATGATGTTCTGGGTCACCCTGGTCCACATTTTGGTTGATATCTCGAAAACGCCTTCACATAAACAACTAAGGGCCACTCCCTTTTAAAACTCTCATTAATACCTTTAATTTGATACCCATATCGTACAAACTCATTCTAGAGTCACCTCTGGTCCACCTTTATGGCGATATCTTGAAAAAAGTGCTCTCTAATACCTTGCATTTGATACCTATGTCATACAAACACATTCCAGGGTTATCCTAGGTTCATTTTCCTACATGGTTATTTTCCTTTATTTTGTCTCCAAATCTCTCAGCTGAGTATGTAATGTTCGGTTACACCCGAACTTAGCCTTCCTTACTTGTTATCTTTCCATATTTGCAAGCCAAAATGTTCATTGAATTTCTCATTTACCATTATTTATGTTTCATTCTATTTATTTAATGCGTTTTGGGTTTCTATATAAAATTTTATTTTTGTACTGGTTGGCCATTCACAGCAATTCAATAATAGTAAAACACACAAAAACACGCATACATCCATACATGTATGCGTATGCATGCTCACTTTATTTTATGTTCATGTACGTAAGTTATTTCTTTCGCAATCAAATCCAACTGTTGAAGCAATTTATTGTGATTATTATTGCATACATTTGGGCGCACAATGCTGCTGTTTGTGTGTGTGGCAACGGCAAACAGCCAACTATTGACTAAGATAGGCGAGAAGGCAATTTTTGTGAACAAGCCTAAGCGACATTTGATAAATGGGCATTTTAGTAGCACAAAAACAAAGCAAACCAAGTAAAAAAACAACAAACTTTTTATATACTGCCAACACCGTTGTAAGGAATAAAGCAGAAGCTGTCATATTGTAAGTTATGTAGCGCATACCTACACACATGCATATCCATTTATAGACATTTTCACAGATATGTATCGAGAACATTGAATTTGCATATTGTGATTTTAGTTTCAAAACTTTTAAGCTATTTTTCTTTCCATCTGTGACATAATATGCCTCTTGTGGGCTTACCTTAACTACGCATTTTTTCTTTAAACTTTCTTGTTATGTGAAATAATTTTTAAATTAAAAAATGTATGTCTCTGGCAATTTTCTGTCAGGCGTGGTACAGCAAATATTTCGATTATTATAAATAAAATGGTGGCTTTGATATGTATAACGAAGGGAGCAGAATAGTTTTCAATGTCTTCACTACTGATTAAAGGAATGATAACGACTGACCAACGTTGGCAGGGTTTCTTAGCTTCGGTGGGGGGATATCCGTTCGATTCTTTAGTATTCTGCAATAGAAAAGGCAAAAATGACAAGAAGGAAAGATGCGCCAGGAAGCTGATGTCGGCATAGCTATGTGTCTAGGTCTTTTGATTTAAAAGACTCGCCCTTTCTAATGGCTTCACTAATCTTCAGAAATAATGGTGATAACGGAACACTATCGTGTTTGTGTTAATGTGCCCGTTGATTTGTACTACAACTAACCTTGTTAACTGAAGAAGTATGCATCGCTAATTGCCGGCAGCAATCTGTCGTGAGCAACCCTGCAAAGTTCTAGTCAATGAACTGTTGAAAAGCTGACTAGTATAACAGTGGCGCCAAATGGTCCGCAAAGCAGAACTTCCTGGATAATGCTATAGCTAATGGCTGATGTTGTATGATATATTCATATTTGTAACAGGATTCCCCTCGCGTAAGTGAGGTTGACAATTGAGTTACAGAAGCTCTGAAGTTATAAAGGTTTGTATTGCGCTAATCAATCCCTTGATTCGCATCTAACGATCGTCCTTGAGCTTCATTGAATAGGAAATTTGAGGCATTTAAAATTGAAAAGACAAATCTATCGGTATCAATGGAATCCTTGGTTTTAAACGTTTTTGTTTTCGAAGTTTTCCGATAAAATTAATTGCTCCAATGACATTCGTAAATGTTTTGTAATGAAATGCCTTGTCCTTCCCACTACATAAACGTGGAGAATCGAAATAACGACGCATAAATATTAGGATATTATAGGCCCTCTTTTAAGGATCAATCGATGAGGAGATATTTCTGATGGCTCAAAAGAGCTAATAATCCCCATTGGATATGCGCAGCTTGGGACTCTTCCACGACTGTGTTAATATAGTGATAAGTTGTATTGGTTCTAGTGATATTAATATCCTCATTTTAAGGTGCCTAAAATGCCTTTTCTCTAAGCCATTTATAGTTTGTAAAGATATATTCAATATTTGGAAGAAACATTAGCTATTAAAGCTTCAGGTGATCTCATAATTTCTCAAAAACTTGCAGGAAAAGTAATCAAATCTGTTAGTGAAGAAATAGGAATTTTGGCATAATTAATTTCAAGAAGTTGGTTAGCAAAAGCTGCTGCTGAAGTGTTTCCGCCAAAATGCCCTCTCATATTTCTAAAGAGAGTAAATTTTTATACGTAAAGCCGTCTATAGACGAAAAAAGCACGTATTTACTTCAACTGCGGCTGTTCCAGCAAGCAACAGAAAAGCACCACGTTTGGTATGATCATTACACCTTAAATTCTTAAGGGTTCGGTATAAAACTTGCAGCGACTGTTTATGAGTCATGGTGAACATGTAGCATACCCTCACTTTGGCTTGACCGTTTGCTTATGTATGTTGCAAGTCGGTGTATCAGATGTTTGCAGACAGTGGTCATTTAAATGCGGAGTTGTACATCCACTACACAAAGGGTATCCACGGTAACTGAAAAAGCAACTGCCATAGTGGTTTCTCCTTTTGCTCTTACATCAATTAATATCAAATTAAACAGAAATGTTTTTTTCCGCTTCCTTCAGGGTCTCTCCAATAATACCAACCCTAAAGATAATAATAAAGAATACTAGCGGAATAACAGCCAAACCCAAATCTGCCATAAAACTTTACGTGTTGAAATAACCTAATTTTTTAAGGCAGCCATAGTTCTGAAAGTCCCATTTGCCTTGAATTTTTTTTTATTTCCATATATTACTGGTGCTGTTAGGACTTAACGTCATATAGCTTCTTACCAATTTTCATTATTCCAATTGTATGGGAGATGCCACGCCCCTTCTTACTCACCTCTTATTTTCTCGGTGGTGCTAGGGATTGATCCAATTTAACTCTTTACTGGATTTCAATGTTCTTAGAATACTTCCAGATGTATGCTGTATCAAACATACCATTTGCATGGTAAGTGCCACTCCCTTTTTTATGTTGAAGTTATGTTTACCTACTAGGCGCGGCCACCGTGGTGTGATGGTAGCGTGCTCCGCCTATCACACCGTATGCCCTGGGTTCAACTCCCGGGCAAAGCAACATCAAAATTTTAGAAATAAGAGTTTTCAATTAGAAGAAAATTTTTCTAAGCGGGGTCGCCCCTCGGCAGTGTCTGGCAAGCGCTCCGATTGTATTTCTGCCATGAAAAGCTCTCAGTGAAAACTCTCTGCCTTGCAGATGCCGTTCGGAGTCGGCATAAAACATGTAGGTCCCGTCCGGCCAATTTGTAGGGAAAAATCAAGAGGAGCACGACGCAAATTGGAAGAGAAGCTCGGCCTTAGATCTCTTCGGAGGTTATCGCGCCTTACATTTATTTTTTATTTTATGTTTAGCCTATGATCTTTGGAAGCTTTCTAGTGGGTGATTCAAATTTAGTTGTGCTCGGCCGATCCGTTTAGGGTGCAAACCCTCATAGAAAATATAGATAGACTGAAAAACAATTTAAAGATGGAAATTAATAAACATCCAAAGAAATAAAAGCCAAATAACCTATAATAACCTAAGTAAGCCATAGTTCTGAAAAATCCCATTTTAAGAAGGTGCCATGCCCCCTTTCCTCAATTTCACATTTTACTGGAGGTGTTAGGACTTAACCTCATATCCTCAGTTCTGAAAAATCCCATTTGAAGGGAAGGTTGTCACGCCCCTTTTTCCCCATTCCACGTTTTACTGGAGGTGTTAGAACTTAACCTCATATAGCTCTCACCAATTTTCATTATCCTACCATAACTACATCCAAGATATGCAGTATGATAAATTCCATTTATATGGGAGATGCCATGCCCCCTGCTCCCCCACATTTTTTGGTGGTGTTAGGGATTGAATCTCATATAACTCATTACTGATTTCAACGTTCTAGCATGAATACCTTCACAGATATGAAGTACCAAATATTAATTTTGCATGGGAGGTGCCACACCCCTTTTATATATCGATATTATTTTTAGCCTATGACCATCCCTGGAAGGTTTCCAGAGGGTTGTGCAAATTTGGTTGTGATCGGTCGATCCGTTAGGACGCAAGTGAGTCTATACCTACATAAACACATACATACATAATTTGAATTTATATATATAGATTTCGAAGGATATTCGGATTTTAAAAATATTAATTTCTTTGATAATCAAGTTAGTCCCACTGACATTAACTTCCAAACTTTGGCTTTCACATTTTTAAATAAGGCCGCTACTCCCACTATTCCTACCTGAAATTCTCAGTCTCCCACGCTTATATCGTTTTTTCGCTCCCATTCCCAATTCTACCACAATCCCACTGCCCATTTTCATCACAAGGCCCTACCACTCCAACATGGTATAAGGACACATGATCAATTTCGTTAAACACATACATATGTTGTTTATTTATTTGCGTAATAATAATGCATACAAACATAACTTATGTAAACAAACTCAATTGCTATTCAAGAATACAATTTTAATTTTTTGATGACATTAGTATAGAACTAATGTACTTTAAATGTGTCAATAAGACATTAAGTATATAACATGCAAAGAAGTCCACTACGAGCGTGATGATGCTATTCATAGCTGCAAACACTTACTTACTTATTTGCTAATGTCTAAAAACACCATTTACTTAGTCAAAAGTTAAAAGTCTGATAGCAAACACTAAAATAAATGAATGGGAGAAAACTCATTAAAGTACAAGGAAACTTTTGAAATGAATTCAGATAAAGATGCCAAGGACATTTGTTGATATGGCTAAATAACATCAGTCACAACAAGAACAACAACAAAAGAATTGACAAACAAACAGAAACGTAAAAAGGAAGCAACGGCAAATCCACAACAACTAAAAAAAACTAATAACTACAGTAAAAGCTGTGGTAAAAAATAAAAGAATGTTTACAGATTACTTAGCCAGCGGGGTTTGGTTGCCGTCCCCAATTTTTCCTTAAGTTGGTATCCGAATCAGACGATTATATCAAGTATATTAACATTTGTTTTTTTGAGAAAGAATCGCAACTATTACGGAATTTTCCTATTTTTCCTTACGTAATTACAAAGAACCTCTTTTTCGATTCTGAGTTGAAGTATGGCCATATGAAGTGTGGCACAACAACGATATTAACATTATGGACTATCCTGCTTTTCCGATGTCATAAAGTCAACACATTTTTTCTCAAGTGGCCTTAAGATCAATTAGCTGACGTGCAATAGTGTCAATTAACATTAATACGCTTTTGAAGGGAACTACGTCACTGACATTAATTCTAAAGCCATTACGTCAGAATCATGCTGGAATACAATGTCGTTTGACCTTTTCCAAAGCGATAAATGTCAGAAAATCTTTTCTTCTCCGATTGAATATTTTTAATAAAATCAAATAATTTTATTATTAAATGATTATTTATTATTTCATTATTCAATATCTAGTTAATTTAATTTCTATAATCTACCCTCTATTCTAATAATATTTAAGATTTTAAGTTAAAACAAGTAAGGAGGACTAAGTTCGGGTGTAACCGAACTTACATACTCAGCTGAGAGCTTTTGGAGACAAACTAAGGGAAAATACCATGTAGGAAAATGAACCTAGGGTAACCTGGAATGTGTTTTTATGACATGCGTACCAAATGGAAGGCGGTAATGAGTATTTTAAAAGGGAGTGATCCTTAGTTCTATAGGGGACGCCTTTTCGAGATATCGCCATAAAGGTGGACCAGGGGTGACTGTAGATGTGTTTGTACGATATGGGTATCAAATTAAATGTATTAATGAGGCGTTAAAAGGAGTGTCCCTTAGTTGTATATGTGAAGGCCTCTTCAGAGATATCGACCAAAATGTGGACCAGGGTGACCTAGAACATCATCTGTCGGGTACCGCTAATTTATTTATATATGTAATACACGAACAGTATCCCTGCCAAGATTCCAAGGGCTTTTGATTTCGCCCTGCAGAACTTCTCCATTTTCTTCTACTTAATATGGTAGGTGTCACACCCATTTTACAAAGGTTTTTCTAAAGTTATTATTTTGCGTCAATAAACCAATCGAATTACCATGTTTCATCCCTCTTTTCGTATTTGGTATAGAATTCTGGCGTCATTTTTCGTAATGTTCGATATCGAAAAAGTGGCATGGTTATAGTTGGATTTCAGCATTTTATACCAAGATAAAGTGAGTTCAGATAAGTACGTGGACTAAGTTTAGTAAAGATATATCAGTTTTTGCTCAAGTTATCGTGTTGAGGGCCGAGCGGAAGGACATACGGTCGACTGTATATAAAAACTGGGCGTGGCTTCAACCGATTTCGCCCATTGGTAAATTTTGTTCCACTTATGGCACTAAAGGCAAACTAAATAAAAAGGGCGGAGCTACACCCATTTTGAAATGTTATTTTGTGTTGCACCGTATCATTACTGGAGTTAAATGTTGACATAATTTATTATATACTGTAAATATATTAAATTTTGTTAACATTGCATTTTGCTAATTTTTATTTAGCAAATAATAGTAATTGTAGTAACTTTCCTGCCAAATTTCATCATGATTTCTTCAACGCTGCCAAATTACAGCTTGCAAAAACTTTTAAATTACCTCTCTTTTAAAAGTGTGTCGGTGCCACGCCCATTGTCCAAAATCTTACTAATTTTCTATTCTGCGTCATAAGGTCAACCCACCTACCAAGCTTCATCGCTTTATCAGTCTTTGTAATGAATTATCGCATTTTTCGGTTTTTCGAATTCTCGATATCGAAAAAGGGGGGCGTGGTTATAGTCCGATATCGTTCATTTTAAATTGCGATCTGAGATAGTGCTCAGGAAGCTACATACCAAATTTCAACAAGATACCTCATATTTACTCAAGTTATCGTGTTAACGGGCAGACGGACGGACGACATGGTTCAAACATCGATACTGATGATTTTGATATATGGAAGTCTATATCTATCTCGATTCCTTTATACCTGTAGAAACCAACCGTTATCCAATCAAAGTTATTATACTCTGTGTGCAAAGCCGCTGAGTATAAAAACGAATAGACTTCAAAGTTATCAAGTATTAGTAGAATTTTTAAGCCTTAGTATTATTCTCCTTAGATTTGCAATCTATATCATTGTTGATTATAAAGCTTTAATTAAAAAGAAATATTCTTATAAATAGATTTACAATTTACCACCTAAAATTGAGCCATTTAATTATATGCAATGTACACGTTGGTTTGTTTGTAGACAAAATGGGCAGCTTTTTATTATTCTTCTTCACATATACATATTACACACATATTAGCAAATGTCAATCAATAGGACGTGTTCGGATAGTATATTACACGGTGTTCATATTGTGTGCAATTTGGTATTAATATCCAACATTATATTATTTGATTTATCCATATAGTCGCATTTAAGCGCGATAATGGTTATTGTTCAACAATCAATAAGACATTGGAACATTATACTTTATTTTTGGAGCTTGAGCAGGATAGTATTTGGATCGACACTAAGAATTATATTCCGCGAGCTGCATTAGGTCATCCGTAACTTTAACTGGAAATGATCAAATTATATGTTTTACATCTCATTCTTTGTGTACTCATAGTCGTTATACCAGTTATAATCAGGTGGCTTTGGAAATTGATGAGCACCTCATATACTATACGGAGGCCACACCTGATATATCATGCTTATTGAAAACCACCACTATCTTTAGAATAACTGTCCGCAACATTTTGATTCCAAAATATTGTGTCTCTGACCCATAAGATTTCAATTTTTCTAATCTGAGTTATTCGAAATAATATAAAAGCGTGCACAGCGCGAGTTTCTATTCCACCACAGTTTTTGCCTCGCGGCGCAATAAAACAAGACAAAATTGGATTGGCCAGCTCAACGCCAGATTTGGAATAAGCAACCGCAACGCAAATCATGGCCTGTATTACTCCACGCTCCTTTTTGCTGTGGGCGTCGTTAATAGTCCAAAGCGGACTTAAGTCAATTGGCATAGTGTGCTTTTCGAGATTTGGAGTTAGTGTCATGATTGAAATTAACCTCTTCAAAACGCGCATTGAGTGTCAGTTGCCGTTAGTTCACATTGTCACTATAGCACTTCACGTTCAATGGTTCTGTTGTTTCAGGTACCACGACCGCGTATTAAAAGGTTAAAAAAGGTTGTATATATAGTCTAGCGTTTTGTTCTTTACGTATATTTTTAGTTCAGTCGACTGAAAAAGACTAAGCTTTATGTTATTTCCAAATCTGCGTAGACGATCGCTACTTTTTCTATGATTTTGGTCATATGCTAGTGAAAAATTGGATAAAAAAAAACTGGCCCAATGAGAGCTCTCTGAATTTAATTAATATTAGTTGTACGGTCATAATATTGAAATATTTTGTGTTATGATAGGCTTTTCTTGACCATAATGTTGCTTTTAGTGCCAGTAAAACTCCACTATTACATACCAACGTTTCGCTAAGCACCTTAGCTCCTAGGGCGAAACTCATTATTTAAAAAAACTTATTTTTATTTTTCGCACATTTCCGCTTGCGGCCCTACTTTTTCTAATTGAGAATTTCATTACAGTGCAAAACGCTCTTGCTGGCCCTGTAAAAATCTCTTGAAATAAGAAGAACATATTCAGCTAAACGCGTCAGCCTCGTTTTAATAGGATTGGTTTATGCGATGATGCATATTTGTGTATATGGTTACGGCATTTTTTCAAAATGGTCATAATATCGAACGGAACTTTCCGAAATGGCTATAGAGCTCAACCAAAAACGCATCATTAAATTGATCTATGACCATGTGAAGTTTTCATGAGGCTAGAGATCTTACTGATGTTATGACGCTTTGAGTGGACACATACGTCATTGCCTTGTTGTTCGTTTGACCTGTGTGTCCCGCGCTAACATATTGCGCATATGTTTCAGAATGTCCCACGCAAAACACGAGATGGGGTATCGAAGTAGTATTCATAAATTTTTCAAATTTTTTTTCTATTTTCGATAACGTTTTGTACGAATAATGGTTGTGGTAAAGATATTCAACGACATTTTCTTTTGCGCAGCTCTCACCAGCAAATATTTGTACTGTGCATCGACGATTTCGAAAGCCAAATAATAAAAAGAACAAGTCAAAGTACATCTAAGTACGCTGGCCTCAAGTGTTTATGTACCAACCGTAGTGTTTTGTTAAAATATATCTAAGAGTTGTTATTTTTTATGGTGTTATAAATTTGCATACTTATTTCTTATAGTAGGCCTACTAGTTCGAGACAACAAATAAATATTATATATGATTAATAGCAAATATCAGCAAATGTTCTCAATCTTCTATAGATAAGATGAATTGCTGTGCGTTAGCCCCGCTAGAAACTCAAAAACGGCTAAATCGATTTCGGATAATAAATTGCATCTTGCGCTAAAAAGTCCGAGTTATCATTCTCATATCAGTTTTTATTTGAGTTGTTTTTGGTTGTGTGTGCTTTATATATTATCTGTCACAGTTGTAGAAAATAGGGAGTGCCCACCTCCTATAAAGACAAACTTAAACTCTCTGTGTCTCCGGAATTATTGGAGCACCTGTCAAAATTTGGCATTTTTGAAAGGCCCACAGGTAGTATCCGAGAGAAGCACCTTGGGCGCTTCATGATAATCTAAGGGCTTTCTGTATATTCGTTACGCACGTATATCAATGCACGTATCGGCGAACACTTGCTTTTGGTGTAAGCTGTTGTGCGTAAAGAGAATAATGCTTATCCATTGTGACTTTGTATACACAGCTTGTGATCAACATAAAGATCTCTCAAGGGTTTTGAGTTGAAAGACTGGCAACTGTACATAGGCCCTGATTGGTTCTTTTTACCCGCGTTCAGCATGAAGATTCTCGAGCTGTTACTACAGTGCTGGACTTGTTCATTGCATACTTACCAACCATCTAGCACATAGCAGAGAATAGTCCTCATTGCGACCGCCATCTAACTTGGCAGAGTTTGTATCGCGCATTCAATCTAGTACCTGCCACCAGTTCTGGTACTTCTCGCTCATATATTGGATAAACTCCACCCATCATCTCCTCGATGGTCAAGTGTGCAGTAAGTAGCACGCAAGGAACTCTTTACTAGTGTGTAACTATTTCCCATCGTAGCTTTTGATAACGGCTCCCTTTCAAATCCGTCCAGGACTTTTCTACAGTTGTGTCACGTTTGTGAATTCTTTGTTCGTACGAGACAGTTTTTCGCGGCACGAACAATGTCTTCAGCTGTCTATAGTAGTACCAGCATGCTTCGCTGTCTGCACCTTCGCCAGTCTTGAAAGATCTTTCTATCGATGCCCCTAAGCGGACGCACTCTTAGCAGATGACAATTCACGGTACATAACTATATTTCCATTATAGATAGACTCGTTCACTCAAACTCCTAAACACCAAAAACGAACAAAGGACGATCCGCTGTTTAATCTCATATTATTTTGAATGGACAGTAACGTTTCATAGCCTGTTTCCGGAATAGGAACTGTGCATGTGTTGCTGATTGTCTATGTGGCAAGACAGTCACTCCCGAAAAAGTTTTGTGGGGAATTATCGATGTTGGTGGTCCATTTGCTGGAGTATGGATCCGGTACGTTCCGTTCGGAAAAGCACCATAATGGTACAAGCCCACGTCTCGGACCTCGACTGCTAAAGCTGGAGAAGCTATAAATTGCGCTGGCAGCCCTTTGAAGGGAGTGCGCTACAAACCACTTGGCTATTGTAGTCGCCTCTTACGATAGGCATACCTGGAGGCGGGTATTTTTTAAGCCTCCTAATCCACTGAGTGGTACAATATTTACATGTCTGACGGGATAGTATGTATAGTTTTATTTAAATGATCGCAACTTCTGCTTTAATGTATCTAATAAAAAATTAATAATAATATAATATAGGAGGGCAGCTGGTATAACATGTTGGTTTCGCTCAAATTAGACTTCCTTCCTTTTTAATTAGCATTCGTTATAGGGGTATGTTACTTTTTTCAAAACGTTTTTGTCTTTACACTGTGTTACACGGACATACTGCAATTACATTATACAGGTTTATAATTGTATATGAGAAAGGCAAAATCTTTTTTCATTTTTATTATACGGCTTTTATTTAGCTTGTGACTGAACGGACGAGGGAACAAGATTTTTGGTAATTGAATTTCATAACTTCCCGATAAGCTACAAGA
>JARSSU010047939.1:0-14644 GCA_029619165.1 Eurosta solidaginis
GCTACACGTTGACTGAAAATCAAAAATTCTGATTTTTCATTTGACGCTTGCGTATTTGATAGTCGCGGGGTGTGTATTGACAAAACAGCAGTGTTGTATAAGTTTGTGTCGACATTCAAATATGAACAGTGCGGCGCGAAAGAACAGCAAATCAAATTAAAATTTATTGAAAATTATACATGTTTAGCAGCTTATGGACAGGTAAAGCTTTTATTATTTAGTTTAATAAATTTTTTATAAATATTATTTAATAAAACTGCTGTACTTGCAAGTAAAAAAGTCATCATCCGATAACGGCATATTCACGTCCGAACGCTACGTTTCTCTTGTGAGCAAATGTTGATTGATTGGCTTTATTACTTGATAGTCGCGGAGGCAAGCGTCTAACCCGACACGCACACATACATTCAGTCAATCTGGTTGGTAAAATCGCCAGGAGGCTCTAATGCATCGACCTTGAGAAACAGCTGATTGCCAATGAGAATGGTTTACTACACAATAGCCGGCACTCACACTTCTTTACGGAAAACGAATCAATAAGATAATGGCATCACTTCGTTTTTTCTGACGTCGTCGCGTCAAGTTCGGTTTTTCCCCACACTCAACCGCGTGTTATTAAGCTTTACTCACGCGGTCTTGAGAATTATAAATGGCGGCTGTGGTGCCGGGATAGTCGAAACATGACAATAGTAATTAAAATGACGTCACGAATTGTGCGCTGTAGTCGCCTAAAAATATGCAAAGGGTGCAAAAAATAACATTATTTGTCTATCGGGCAAAAATTCTATATTTAACATAA
This sequence comes from Eurosta solidaginis, assembly GCA_029619165.1. Classification (NCBI taxonomy): domain Eukaryota; kingdom Metazoa; phylum Arthropoda; class Insecta; order Diptera; family Tephritidae; genus Eurosta; species Eurosta solidaginis. The sequence continues at coordinate 800 of JARSSU010047939.1, forward strand.
AACATGCAATTTATGCAAAAACATACATCTACATATAATTGCTAGCGTGCAAAATAAAAATTAACATTCTACAGTGTTTTCTTATAAATATATCTAAAAACATACAACAAATTAAACGAAATTAAAACATAAGTAAAACTTTCGCTTTGACACATACTTTATCATACATACCATACTTCATGATACTATCATCAAGTGGCACTAACGGAACGTATACATACATACAAGCTGGAAATAAAATTCTCGGAAATAAACGGGACAATTTAACGGCTAGTAACTACAAATGTACAGTCATGCACACATAATACCTGATAAATATAAAATATAATAACGGAAAGAGCGAAAAATCAATTACCACAAATTGGACTACAAACTAACACTGGGAATGGACTGAATCTGTATATATTAAATATAAAAACTTGCAAACATACACAATTAATCAAACTGTGTGGAAAAAATAATTACCAAAATTGGACAAAACACACATATGGAATCGGGCACTGGTGGAAATCGAGATAAAACTTACCGCGATTAGACAATTTGGATTTGCCAATCATACAAAAAAGTGAATATCTTAGACAAAGAAGTGGACAAAATGACCAACTCAAACTGAAACATAACAAAAATTGAAACTCATGTGTGATATGGAGTATTTGGAAATATACCGCAACAAATTAAAGACCTTTACCAAATTAAAACTGGACATAACCCAATTTTATAAAATAATCAACAGCACATATAACTATAATTGTTTGACAATAACATGGCGTGGGTGCCATGAAAAAAACCAGTTACAAAGCGCATCATAAAATTTAAAATACAAATAGCAAGCTACTACACATGGTTACTGGGCCGTTTTCGGTATTACCATTGTGTATTAGTGGAGCCTAAATTACTTACTACTGTATGCGAAAGTTAATCCAGAAATTAACATTTTATGCATTGGACAATACTGGAACATGGGACGTGGTTCAAATATAACGAAGGTCCTACTTCCATTTAGGCAATCAAATCCCAAAACACAGAGTAATGGCATCTTCTGAGCACAATTCGGTTTTAAAAAGTAAAAACCCAGCACTGGATATATTTCTGCGTGCACCAAGTCCTGAAAACCTGGAACGCCTACGAAATGAATTACAGGCATTTTAATTTTTCGTCAATGAAAGTTTTTCATGCGCAAATATTGGCAGCCACTTGTGCTTAACTAGAAGAGCTAAATGGGTAAGTTGTGTGGAATATTTGTAGAAAAAGGAAAGATTAAACTGACAAACTTCATTGCACAGTGCCAATCAGGATTTAATGGCGGGGCATCTTGGATTGTGTGCGCATTGTTATGTCCAAACTGTATTTAGAAGATGTCCAGTCGAGTTGCGCACTTTACTTGTAATTGTGCTAAAACAATAACGTGATATCTGGAGCAATCACCACACGACCCAACTTGAGTGAAGAATTAAAATTAATTTCAGTGCAATGTATTGCTGAAGCATTACGACGTTCAAATAGCGATGTTTTGGAAGTTTTTCTACACGCAAACATCTGCAATGCTCTTAGGGCAAATATTGCTATCATTGGTCGAGTTATTGAAAGGAAAAATATCGTAAGCGAGTGTAAGTGCTTAGTAACGTAGAATTAACAAAATAATACTCTTTATTACTTATTTGGGTAATAGTCTAGTTGAGGGGTCGAGCTGCTAATACGCTACCAATATCGAGTGTGGTGTCAAAAGACGCGTATTAATCTCGAGAACAATAATCCGAAGGCGGAAAAGAAAAATTTTATCCCTATCCGGAGATATTTGCAGTTGAAGTTGGCGATTTCCATGTGGTTGTTGTTGTGTTCATACCACAAAAAAATTTGTGCATCACCGTGGCGGTAGCCACGGTTATACCACACACCCGGACTTGGCATGGCGTAGCCCAGGGTTATTTTTTATAAGCGCGGCCGAAGGCCGCCAACGCAGAAAGGTGTTCTGCGCAAAAATACTATGGATCCGACCCCCGGTTTCGGAGGTACCCGTGGGTCTTTTTTCGGTTTTTCGTTAATATCTTTTGAACGCGTTAAAATTTTTATTTTCCGCCATCGGATTATTAATACTGATGTCAAGACGCGTCGTTTGACACCTCTCTCGATATTTTTGGTAGCGTATTAGCAGTCGACCCCTCAACTAGACTATTACCCTTATTTGCTTTTCTAGAATTGGATCATTGGAGTGTTTAATGACGGTTTTCTATGTACATTGACGAAGCTGAGTTCACAGATGTAGTACTTCGTTATCAAGTTGCTGATACAATTTTTATATTTTTTGCCCAAAATTGTTACAGTCTTGTTGAAGACAAGTTTGGCCGATGAAAAGTTAGGCGATACACTGAATCTGTAAGTTTATGCATATTATATTGTTATAAAATTTCTTTAAGTCTCATGCATTTCCACTTCTTATACCTCAAAGGCTGCCATTAAAGCATTGGGACGTGTACTTTGCATTATTTTCGATCAGTCGAATAATGCTGCAATCAAATGCACCTACGATAAGAACGATTTTAAAACCCTTATTGGCAATATTACGCAATATAAAGGCGATTCATTAGAATCCGACGCTGATATATTTGGCAATAAAAAATCACAAGACCATATTGAAGAACGTTTGTAAACGTATGCAGGGCAATGGCCGCTCGAAGCAATGGTTTAAAGCTACGTCAAAAAAACTGCGTACAATTTATGTGCAAACAAATATTCTACGTTCTCACGAATCTGTGCGTGTGCGGACGGAATATGCACGCATGTGCTGTACTCTCATTGATTCTTGTGCGCATAATCTTGAAGAAAATTTTCTACTTTTACTCGAAAGTGTTATAGCAATGACAGAGGATAGGGATATGAATATAAATAAAATGTGTCAGCGCACATTAAACCAATTACAACACTTAGGCAATTCCAACGAATGCATTTTTGATGATTACGCAGAAACATTATTCGATGAACATATAGCCAAATTACCACGTGTAATAAATCGTGGTGTTGATGTTGAACAATATGCGGAATTGATTTTCTTAAAAGGTTTCTTCACCAATTTGAGTACGGCACGTCTGCATTGTTTGTTTTTAGTGCCGAAAAAATTTAGAAATGCTCTGTCACTGTTTACTAGCGGCTGTCGATATGAAAATGACCCGCGATCTATTAACCGCCGAATATGCTATAAGAGAAATTGTAGAAGCTGATTATGTTGAATGTGCTAAACTTAATTGGCGACAGTATAAATATTTAAATAGTGAACGTTGCGTCAATTTAGTAAAAGATATTTGCGGTATTTTGGGCAACTCCAAAGGTGTTAATCGTCTAATATATGATTTTTGTTCGAACTCTTGGTGCAAAAGAATGAAGCTATGAATGAGATATTATTGCTTTTACTCTGGGTGGGCACAGCGGCTGATATAAAAGGAAATAAAAGTTTGGACATGGAATTGGTGGAATTGTTGATTGAAGAAATACTGAATGATAAGCATGGTATTTAGCACTGCAACCAGATGCTAGTTGGCGTTTAAAAGTAGACAAGGTTAGTTAACGTGTTATTTGTAAATGCGTAAAAATATAATTTCAAATTGTATAATTGTTTTCCCGCCCTATTATGTAGCCAACAGACTGGTTTGTGGACCGTACGCCTGGTCTATATGAATCAGCAGTAGAAATTCGTACGCAAGATGTGGACTTAGATGACGAAAGGGATGTCGCTGATGGTAAGAATCCAATCCATTGTACAATTATGGAATGAAGATACCGAAATGAATATCGATTTCGCCCTATTCGTTAGAAGAATTCATTCTGGAAGAGAAAAGTACGAAAATTTTAAGTACGAGTAGCCACTTCCTTTCTAAAAGGCGTCAGCAATGCTCGAAACTTTTTTGAAAACAATAACTCATAAAAACTAAAAACATTGTCTACGGAACTGAAGCTTTGAAAATTATATATAGTTGTTTTTTGGATATGTCCCTATAATGTCGTTTCTGAACTCTGCGGTTGTTTTAATATACTCGTGTTTTTCATAGTTTGGTGAAACGAGAAGCATATTTAAAGAGGCATAGATTGATTTAACACACAAAACTTCAGAGCTCAAAAAAGCCACATAAATTTTTTCCAAGACCTAGTTAAGACAAATCATTTTACAAATCGGATTTTTAACAACCATACCATGGAATAAAAACTTGTCGACTCTATTTCGGAAGATAGAAAAATACAAAATTGATTGGTCTATATTTATAACCATAATAGCCCGCCGGTTTTTGTATAACTCGGAAAAGTTTAATTTGTTTTTCTTTCCTCATCTTTTCAGTGAATAAATCGCAACGTGTTACAATTTTAGATGCACAATTCAATGTTTATACACGTGTTTAGTTTTAGATGCCTTAGGACACTGTGCAACATTTTATGGTAGCAGATTCGATCGTTACACATTTCGTTGCCTGCACAAAGTACTCTTAAAAGTGGGTTAGTAGTACGGTTGTTGGTAGAATATTTATGTATTGCCTAGTTAATTATAACATGCCTAATATTTGATATTCATAATTAAATATTTTTCACAGCAAGTAACAACACAATGGTCTATCAGGCAGCCAGTTTTTGTTTAGTGTCCATACAAAAGCATTAAAATTTGCCGAAGTAAGCCATTTGATTGAAACGCACACAGATTACATAGTTATCATCTTAATACAATATTAAAACGGGTACTTAATTTTAAATCTTGTAGTTTCTATAATATAAAATATATAAAAATAATATATTTGACTTTATTTAGACCCCCGAGAGCTCCTCTGCTGTTGACATACTCACCGTTGTGCTACAACTTAGCAGTCGCAGAGCCTTACCGCATTTAGAAACCATATTCCAAACGATACAGGACGAATGTAGTAAATCTCAACAAAATGAAAATATTAATGCTTTTTTGCGTGTTTTTCATGCATTTTTGAAACACATTACACAATGGCAAAATAGCAGCGATGCTGATGTTACAGCTGTGCCGATGCAAATTATAGATGATGCTATACAAAATGATGATCATTTGAAAAATTGGTTGCAAATACTAGAAAGTTCAAATAGTTTTATTGAAGATGGGGATGTAATGTGGATAATGAAAATATAAAATATACAGAAACTGCAGAAAACTCTAGCGCTGATGTTGATATGACAGATGAAAGTGCAGATGTGAAGCCCCAATTGCCACGTCACATTGATATGGTTAAAAATATTTTAAATCAAACGCTCAAATTTGTTAGTTTTCGTGAACAGTCACAACAAATACTTGCGCTTGAGTGTTTAATTTGTGGCTTACCTTTGTTGCGTAACTATGAGGATGAACTTTTGCCTTTGGTGCATTTAATATGGTCACCTTTAGTGGAAAAATTTCGTAATGGCGACGTTATTGTTTTGAATCGTTGTTTTACATTAATGAATATTTTGGCTACATATGCTAAAGATTTTATATTGAAGCGTAGCTTAGAGTAAGTCGATATAATTTCTCAAACGCTCTCCCTAAAAGATAAAATTATATGTACTATCTTTTTTCTAGCGATGTTATACCATATCTGAAAAACTTCTTAATAAAAAGTGCTCATCATAGTAGGACGGAGAAGATTACAGCGTAAGATTTTGAAACACTCAGTGTTTTTATCTCTTATTAGCTATACTTATGTATATTACTTGCTTTTATGTTTTGTGTTTCTTACAGCCAAACTCAAGAGCATAAACTTCAAGTACTACTTTTGAAAAGTTTTGCCAACTTAATTGAGGGCATACAAATTGATGGCAAGCATTTAAACGAAATTGTTGAAAGCGTTTCTTTATATCTGGCAAAAGAACAACCCAAAGATCTGCAAGTATTAGCTGTACAATTTTACGAAAGTTTATATAGTTATAATGGCCCGTTGGCATATATGACTTTAGTTAAGCGCGCGCATATAATTAATTATAAGGATAATGTGGATAAGGTGTTAAGGAACTGGTTGAAATAAGTGGCATTATAGTATTAAATAAATGTATTTACTTTAAAGAAATACGTGAACGTTTAAATTAGGCAAGTATGCATGTTTATTACTGCGATTCACAAAAACAATCATTCGGATACGGACTTGGTTAGGTTATGGAATCGCTTCTGGTTTCGATCCAGGTTCGGTCCCTTAGCGGGTTAGGGGGTGAGAATATACCCGCGGTACGTATGCCTGTTGTTGTTGTTTGTAGCGATAACGACACTCTCCGAAGGCCTTGGGGAGTGTTATGTTGTTGTTGTTGTAGCGATTAGGTTACTCCCCGAAGGCTTTGGGGAGTGTTATCGATGTGATGGTCCTTTGTCGGATACAGATCCGATACGCTCCGGTAACACAGCACCATTAAGGTGCTGGCCCGACCATCGCGGGAACGATTTATATGGCCACATTGAACCTTCAGCCCATCCCTCCCTCCCCACCCCCAAGTTCCATGAGGGCTTGGGGTCGCCAGAGCCTCGTCTGTTAGTGAAACGGGATTCGCCGCTCGAAGGTGAGGTTGACAATTGGTTGGAGAAGCTATATATTGCGCTACACAACCCTTGAATCCGGGGAGAGTTATCGATGTTGATAGTCCTTTGCCGGATGCAGATCCGGTACGTTCCGATACAAGCCCGACAATCTCGGGAACGACTTGTTATGACCACATGTGACCTTCTTGGCAATAGTGTAGGTCAGGGAAACATACTCTTATGCAGGCATGCTTAACGAACGAAACGATATCATTTCGTTACGATAATCAACGCTAATAAACGAAACGAAGTGACTTCGTTTCGTTTATTAACGTTAAGAACGTCAAAATTAACGTTAATTTGACGATCTTAACGTTAATAAACGAAACGAAGTGACTCGTTCCGTTATTAGCGTTGATTATCGTAACGAAATGATATCGTTTCGTCGTTAAGCATGCCTGCTCTTATGGTGATTTCTTTTTACACGAAAATGTTGTCACTTTCAGCGGCAAACATTTTAAGATTCTCACTTCGCCCTGTGAAATTATAGCCACTTAAAATGTTCAGTGCCACCCTGCATGACTTGAAAAGACCAAAAAATTGTAACCATATTTACAAAAAAAAGCAGTGATGCGACACATACGTACATATACAGCATTCGCTTCAGCTTCGTGTGATTCATCAGCTAATTGACAGGGCTGTTTTCTGCACCATCAATGGCAGCCAGGGCAAGTAATGTTGCATTATTGGCCATTTTTAGGGGTTGGTTGTTGAGAAAGATAATGATGTTCCTTTATGAGCTAAGCTGGTTTTACAACAGAACACAACTTTTGAAGGGTTGGCGTGAAGCGACATTTTCGTGTAGAAAGAAAGCACCATTAGTCCCTACCTCTTCGCACCGTTTGCCTGCACATAATATATATGTTTGCGACATCCGCCCAATGCAGCTCCTGCCATGGACGGTGCCACTTTGCTAGATGTTCTGGTCTCCCGCACGGCAACCTCCCGCGGGTTTCATTGCGCGATGTTGTCAGGCCGCATACCAAATACACCGGGTACCCAATGCTTACCCAAGGACGTCCAGTCCCAGGGCTAACAACAGCAGTTGCGTCCTAGCCTTCCACAACCGTCACTTACTCCCAGAGTGACGACGTCTCCCCCGTTGCACTTCAGAATTCTGCAGTTAAACTGTAATGGATTAACTGGGAAGATCACGGAGATAGTCGATTTCATGAAGCGTCACAACATCCGCATTGCTGCGATTCAAGAGACTAAACTCACAGCAAGATCTGCTCTGCATACCTGTTCTGGGTACAATGTCCACAGAAAAGATCGTAGGAGCTGAAATGGAGGCCTGGCGTTTATCATATATCACTCTGTTCAATATCATATATTTGATCCTGACATCGGCCGCAGGGACAGTGTCTTAGAACGTCAAGGCTTATCTGTCCGGTCAGGCGATGCAAACCTAGAAATCATGAACATCTACTGTAGGGTTATATTTATATTCAACTTTAAATGTACCTACTTTAAATAATTGAATTTTTTTGTTCTTGTTAATTTTTATTTTTCAATTGTAAAATATTGTCTTTCAAAAATTTTCATTCGGTTGAAATATTTAAAAACGTTTTGTAACATACTTTTAGGAGCGGTTAAATAAAAATATTTTATAAAATAAATAGTGCTTATTATTAAATAGTGATTTATATATTAAATACCACATTGGCGATCTAGCCAGCCAAACATAAAAACCGTCCTTCAAAAACAACGAATCAAATTTTAATTCTTGTATGCTGTATGAAATAATAACGCCACCAGTTGATGTTCAGCAAAAATCGATTTATTCTCTTCCTAGTTATATATTGTTACGAATATTAGCAAAACTAAGGAGTGCTGCCAGCTCTAAGCCGATCTAAGCAGTGACGTGAATGCACATCAATAATTCAATCATTATGTATCTACATAAACGAATAAATAATTGCGTCTACACATATGTACACATTCCGTCGAGCAACATTTACATACAAGGCAGCAAGAGATGAGATGTCACACACCGATGAATTTACTTATACGCTTATGTGTGTGCGGGAGACTGTAAACTACAAACACATGCATATACCTTATCTGAGTTGTCACAAGAGAGAGCAATAATTTGTGCACGTAGTTGTGGCTGGCGATTTTGTAGCCGAAACAACTAGTAACTTCTGGAAATCGAAGAGCCTAGAAGTATGCAGCGTAAACTATAAAAGCGGTGCAGGCGAGTAAGAAGCAATTCAGTTTGATTTGAGTTGTCAAGCAGTTGCGATTAAGACGATATCTAGCGAGCAATAGCAGTACTATTTTGAATAGTAGAGTTTCATTGAGCTATCAGTCAGTGTGGTTATTAAGCAAGCTATTCGTTGCACAGTTTGAGTGTATTGTGAAGTACTTTAATAAAGGCCATTTTGCATTATTACAAATTGGAGTTATTTATTCAACAGTTTAGTGATTCGAACTTAGCAGAGGATTGCAAATAAGAGGATTTGCAAGCAAATTCGTTACAATTGGTGTCAGAAGAGGAATTGTTGAATAAATTCCAGAGGACAACAACGACATGGCAAAGTTCAGTGAATTGAAGATCCAGCAACTAAAGAAGGAGTTGGAGAGCCGTGGATTGAATACAAGCGGCGTTAAACTTGAACTTCAGGCACGGCTACGAGAGGCAATGGAAGCGGAAGGAATTGATGTGGAAAAGTATGACTTTCATCTTGATGGCGAGGAAGTAACAAAGTTGAAGAGAAAAACGAAACATCGCAGACAGTTACGAGCACAGACTTGAACATGATTTTGGCTGCAATATCTGCTCAAACATCGACATGTCATCACAACTAGAATCGCAGGAGACACGCATAACATCCAATGTCTAAGCTTTGGGCAATTGAGGGCGAGCAGTTTAATAAGAGTTATAAATGAGTAATTTTATGTGCTTGTAAGCGTATGAGTCGTGGCACAGTGGCTGACGTACCCGACCAAACGCCCGGGGTTGCGGGTTCAACTCCCACCAAGCATTCCTTTTTTTAAATTTATAAATTATTATTATTAATGGACTGTATTGAGTTTATGGGGTTTTTGATTTAATGTATTCCATTTATTGAGTTGGGTGGTTTTAGTGTTATTGGTGTGTTTAAGTCATGGGAGGATGCATAGCATCAGTACACCTTTTATTTATTTAATGTGGGGGCGAGCACTGGGGGGCTCTGAGGCTTCGCTCTACTGAGCCACCTCATCCTCTATTTGAAGAACCCTTTAAAATGTGATATGGAGGCGAGCACGGGACGGCTCTGAGGTATTGGCACCCCATTTTCTACAAGAAAAACCTCTATTTATTTAATTTGGGGCGAGCGTTGGGCACTCTGAGGTTTCGCTCTAATGAGCCACCTCATCTTCTATTTGAAGAACCCCTTCAAAGTGTGATATGGAGGCGAGCACTGGGCTCTGATGTATTAGCTCACCATCCGAAGAACCTCCATTTTAATTAAAAAAACTCAAACTATGTCTTTAGAATATTTCACTAACCAGTTGAGAATTACAAGCACACTCAATGGCTACTGAAACAAACGAACGAAAAATGTTCATAGTTTAAGTCGCTTAAACATCCAAGATTGAAGCACAAGAAACGCGTATGTCAGAAATGTCGACACAGATTACATCGAAGATTGAAGCACAAGAAACGCGTATGGCAGAAATGTCGACACAGATTACATCAAAGATGGAGACACAATTGGAAGAACAGAAGACATATTTGGCATCTCAACTGGAAGCGCAAGAGGCACGTATATCTGAAATGTCGGCACAAATTTCGGAACAGGTATCAGCGCAGCTCTTTGTGAAACTGGAAGAGCAGGATGCAAACATTTTACAACTCGAGGACAAAATTGATGCCGAAATAGAAGCGTTAAAAGGTCGTATGGAGCAGTTACAACTAAACCGCCCAGCTGTTTCAGCGAGAAATCCAAAGGTAAAGACACCATCCTTTGACGGTTCTGTTCCTTTTCAGGTCTTTAAGCTACAGTTTGAGAAGACCGCAGCAGTGAACAACTGGAATGCGGAAGATAAAGTTGCTGCACTGTTCGTGGCATTGAAAGGGCCTGCAGCGGAAATCTTACAGACGATTCCAGAGTACGAACGGAACAGTTATGAAACATTGATGGCTGCTGTAGAACGACGTTATGGAAGCGAGCATAGGAAACAGATATTCCAAATTGAGTTGAAAAACCGCTACCAAAAAGCAATGAGACATTGCCGGAGTTTGCTTCAGATATTGAAAGATTGGCTCATCTTGCAAATGCGGACGCACCCGTGGAATACACGGAAAGAGTGAAGATTCAAAGCTTTATAAATGGCATACGGGACGTCGAAACAAAGCGAGCCACATACGCGAACCCAAAGCAAACATTTTCTGAAACGGTATCCCATGCATTGACTCAGGAAACGGCGTCATTATTAAGTAAACCAGCATACAAAGCTCATCGTGTGGAAGTAGAAAGGCCGGAGTGGGTAGACACAATTTTGGAAGCACTAAGGGGATCTCAACAGAAGAATGCCGGAGTTATTAAATGTTTCAAGTGCGGCAACCCAGGTCACATTGCACGTCATTGCGATCTTGGTCCTAATAGTTCCAACAATGTGGGTGGCCGTAAACGCAAAGCTGGCGGAAATGAGCAAGAGCGTGTCGAAAGTAAAGAACGAAAACTTGCCCCGGCTGTTGAATGTCCTGTGATATCTGTGTCGCAGATTGGAAGGAAATCAAGCAGTCTTACCATCAGAGGGAATGTGGATGGTAAAGAGCGTGTACTGACTGTAGATACGGGGGCATCTCATTCCTTGATTCGATCTGATTTGGTCTACAGGGGAATAAAGTCATTACCTGGAGCGAGGTTGCGTACGGTCACAGGCGAATATAACCAAGTTCAGGGAGAAGTAATATGTGAAGTCCTAATTGGGAAGGTCATGGTTCTACACAAATTCGTTGTGGCGGAGATCGTTGATGAAGTTATATTGGGAGTGGATTTCTTGGTTGACCATGACATCAAGATCGATATGCAGAGAAGGGTGATGCATTATGAGAACCAAGATGTGCCACTTAACTTCAGTTTGGGAAAAGGGTTCAGCAGTAAGCGAGTGCTGGTCGAGGAGATTCGACAGAGACCACGAAAGTCAAGGAAAGTAGATCGAGCAAAGGTTGATGGATCGAATGTGCCAAATAAAGCGAAATTAAAAGTACCTGCGAGGAAAAGACCGGCATCAACAAACCCTAATGGACGCACTAAATTCACTGAAAGAATTTTTCAGAAAGAATGCAAGGATGATTTCAAGCCAGCGCGCACTTTTGTTGGGAAACGTCGGAACGATACTGAGTATGTGAAGCCAATCCGTCAAGAACAGCTCTACAAAGTAGTTCTTCATTGGCCAAGCAACAGAGTGCGAGAGAACGATCCAGAATAATGAGTAGTAAGATGGAACACAGGTACGACAGGGAAAATAATTCGGAAGGTTTCCGGAATGGAGATTTGGTACTGTTAAACAACCCTCACCGGCGGAAAGGTATCCCAGCCCAATTTCGGTGCAGTTGGGAAGGCCCGTACAAGATTGTGAAGAAGCTCAGTGATACCATCTACCGCATACAAAGCATTGAGAAACCACGGAGTAGAAGAGTGGTACATTTGGCGATGCTAGCAGCGTTTAGATCGAGAGATTTGTCTGATCGGGAGGATCAGTCTTAGGTGGAGGGCAGTGTTACGAATATTAGCAAAACTAAGGAGTGCTGCCAGCTCTAAGCCGATCTAAGCAGTGACGTGAATGCACATCAATAATTCAATCATTATGTATCTACATAAACGAATAAATAATTGCGTCTACACATATGTACACATTCCGACGAGCAACATTTACATACAAGGCAGCAAGAGATGAGATGTCACACACCGATGAATTTACTTATACGCTTATGTGTGTGCGGGAGACTGTAAACTACAAACACATGCATATACCTTATCTGAGTTGTCACAAGAGAGAGCAATAATTTGTGCACGTAGTTGTGGCTGGCGATTTTGTAGCCGAAACAACTAGTAACTTCTGGAAATCGAAGAGCCTAGAAGTATGCAGCGTAAACTATAAAAGCGGTGCAGGCGAGTAAGAAGCAATTCAGTTTGATTTGAGTTGTCAAGCAGTTGCGATTAAGACCATATCTAGCGAGCAATAGCAGTACTATTTTGAATAGTAGAGTTTCATTGAGCTATCAGTCAGTGTGGTTATTAAGCAAGCTATTCGTTGCACAGTTTGAGTGTATTGTGAAGTACTTTAATAAAGGCCATTTTGCATTATTACAAATTGGAGTTATTTATTCAACAGTTTAGTGATTCGAACTTAGCAGAGGATTGCAAATAAGAGGATTTGCAAGCAAATTCGTTACAATATTATGCGAGTGGAAACCATATTGACTTCCGAAAACGATACCATAGTTCTGTTTACTATATCCAACTTATTACGTTTTTATCAGCAAATCCTTAAACAAATTGTTAAAGGTGGTGCACTTGAACAAATTTTAATTGATTTACAAAAGACCAGTGAAGAGATTTATTTAAATTCACATTCAAATAAAGTGCGTAACATCTTGCAACGTCCAGCTCTAACTCGCTAAAAGTTTTGTAATTCGTACCTTTAAACTAGTGTGAAGTGTCCTCACTACTCGAAGAATTATCTGAAAAACAAGTTGAAAATATATACCAAATATATCGTGAACATCACAAGAGCCCTCTCTAACGCGTATTTGACGTAGACGTGGTGGTCCAAAAACTAGATTCACTTCTATAAAATTAGTTTATTTTCAACTGCACGACGTCGTCTTCGTCGTATTTTTGGATTGTCATTATTTCAGACGTTACCGCTGCATCATTAACATCAGCCTTTCATTGTCTAATTTCATCAATTAATTTTAAAGCCATTGCACAATACATTGTCTAAATTCATCAATCAATTTTAAAACCATTGCGACAAATATTTGGTGAGCTGTATCTAGTATTAATATTATTTATATGTATCTGTATATGTATCAAAATAGATTAATAATTTGGGTTTTGTAAACGCTCCTTTCCGGACATTTTTATTTCTTCCTATAATATAATTTTTGTAGTTATTTCTAGTAACAATGTTTCATTCACCATCAAATAATATACGTACATCTACACCACGAAATCAAGTAAACGATTCACTTATTGATTTGGATAATGAAAATTATCAAAATGATTTACCAAATCCATATGTGAATCAAAATAATGAAATTTTTGCTACATCGGTAAAACTTTCCCAATTTTGGACTAATTGCC
>JARSSU010047940.1:0-15213 GCA_029619165.1 Eurosta solidaginis
TGGTGCCGGAAGGTACCTCAAATGATCCCGAAATAGTACCGAAATTACCCCGACGGGATACCGGACGGATCCCGAAACCATCCAGAAATGATGTCGAAAGCGTCCCCAAATGATCCCGTATTAGTCGAGAAAAATTCCCGAAATGACCCCGACGGGATCCCGGACGGATACTCAAAACCATATAGAAATGATGCCGGAAGGTACCCCAAGGATCCCGAAATAGTTCCGTAATGAACCTGACGGGATCCCGAACGGATCCCGTAAACCATCTAGAAATGGTTCCGGAAGGTATCTCAAATGATCCCGAAATAGTACCGAAATAACCCTGACGGATCCCGGACGGATCCCGAAAACCATCTAGAAATGATTCCGGAAGGTACCCCAAATGATCCCGAAATAGTCCCGAAATGACCCCGACGGGATCCCGGACGGATCCCGAAAACATCCAGAAATGATGCCGAAAGGGTCCCCAAATGACCCCGTATAGTCGAGAAAAGTCCGCGAAATGACCAAGACGGAATCACGGACGGATCCCGAAAACCATCTAGCAATGATGACGGAAGCTCCCTAAATGATCCTGTATATCGAGAAAAAGTCCCGAAATTACCACGACGGGATCCCGGACGTATCCCGAAAACCATCTAGAAATGATGCCGGAAGGTACCCCAAATGATCCCGAAATAGTCCCGAAATGACCCCTGACGGGATCCCGGACGGATCCCGAAAACCATCTTGCAATGATGCCGGAAGGTACCCTCAAATGATCCCGAAATAGTCCGAAAAAGTCCCAGAAATGACCCTGAAGGGATCCCGGACGGATCCCGAAGACCATACAGAAATGATGCCGAAAGCGTCCCCTAATGATCCCGATATTAGTCCCGAAAAAGTCCCGAAATGACCCCGACGGGATTCCTGACGGATCCCGAAAACCATCCAGAAATGATGCCGAAAGGCTCCCCAAATCATCCGTATTAATCGAGAAAAAGTCCGAATGACCCCGTCGGGATCCCGGACGGATCCCGAAAACTCATCCAGAAATGATGCCGAAAGGTATTCCCCAAATAGTCCCGAAATGACTCTGACGGGATCCCGGACGGATCCCGAAAACCATCCAGAAATGGTGCCGAAAGGGTACCTCAAATGATCCCGAAATATCAGAAAAAGTCCGAAATGACCCCGACGGGATCCCGGACGGATCCCGAAAACCATCTAGAAATGATGCCGGAAGGTACCCCAAATGATCCCGAAATAGTCCCGAAATGACCCCGACGGGATACTGGACGGATCCCGAAAACCATCCAGAAATGATGCCGAAAGCGTCCCCAAATGATCCCGCATTAGTCGAGAAAAATTCCCGAAATGACCCCGACGGGATCCCGGACGGATCCTCAAAACCATATAGAAATGATGCCGGAAGGTACCCCAAAGGATCCCGAAATAGTTCCGAAATTAACCTGACGGGATCCCGAACGGATCCCGTAAACCATCTAGAAATGGTGCCGAAAGGTATCTCAAATGATCCCGAAATAGTACCGAAATGACCCTGACGGGATCCCGGACGGATCCCGAAAACCATCTAGAAATGATGCCGGAAGGTACCCCAAATAATCCCGAAATAGTCCCGAAATGACCCTGATTGGATCCCGGACGGATCCCGAAAACCATCTAGCAATGATGCCGGAAGCTACCCCAAATGATCCCGTATTAGTCGAGAAAAAGTCCTGAAATGACCCCGACGGGATCCCGAACGGATCCCGAAAACCATACAGAAATGATGCCGAAAAGGTCCCCAAATGATCCGGTATTAGTCGAGAAAAAGTCCCGAAATGACCCCGACGGGATGCCGGACGAATCCCAAAAACCATCCAGAAATGATGCCGGAAGGGACCCCAAATGATCCCGAAAAAGTCCCGCTATGATTCCGACGGGATCCTGAACGGATACCGAAAACCATGCAGAAGTGATGCCGGAAAGGTCCTCAAATGATCACCTAATAGTCCCAAAATGACCCTGACGGCATCCCGGACTGATCCCAAAATCCATCCAGAAATGATCTTGGGATGATCCCAAAATGATCCCGAAATAGTCTCGGAAAAGTCCAGAAATTACCCTGACGGGTTCCCGGACGAATCCTGAAAGCCATCCTTAAATGATCCCGAAAAAGTCCCAAAATGACCCTGACGGGATCCGAAAGGATCCAAAAACATCCAGAAATGATGCCGGAAAGGTCCTCAAAGATCCCCTAAAGTTCCGAAAAGACCCTGACGGGATCCCGAACGGATCCCGACAACTATCCAGAAATGATACCGAAAGGGCCCGCAAATTATCCCGTATTAGTCGAGAAAAAGTCCCAAAATGGCCATGACGGGATGCCGGACGAGTCCCAAAAACCATCCAGAAATGATGCCGGAAGGGACCCCAAATGATCCCGAAATAGTCCCGAAATGACCTCGTCGGCATCCCGGACGGATCCAGAAAATTATCCAGAAATGATGCCGGAAAGGTCCACAAATGATCCCTTAATAGTCCCGAAATTACCCTAATGGGATCCCGGACGGATCCCGAAAATCATCCAGAAATGATGCCGAAAGGGTTCCCAAATGATCCCGTATTAGTCGCGAAAAAGTCCCGAAATGACCCCGACGGGATCCCGGACGGATCCCGAAAACTATCCAGAAATGATGCCGAAAGGGTCCGCAAACGATCCCGTATTAGTCGCGAAAAAGTCCCGAAATGACCCCGACGGGATCCCGGACGGATCCCGAAAACCATCCAGAAATGATGCCGGAAGAGCCCCAAAATGATCCCGAAAAAGTCCCCAAATGACCCCGACGAGATCCCGGACGGATCCCGAAAACCATCCAGAAATGATGCCGGAAGAGCCCCCAAATGATCCCGAAAAATTCCCCAAATGACCCCGACGAGATCCAGGACGGATCCCGAAAACCATACAGAAATGATGCCGGAAGAGCCCCCAAATGATCCCGAAAAAGTCCCCGAATGACCCCGACGAGATCCCGGACGGATCCCGAAAACCATCCAGAAATGATGCCGGAAGATCCCCCAAATGATCCCGAAAAAGTCCCCAAATGACCCCGACGAGATCCCGGACGGATCCCGAAAACCATCCAGAAATGATGCCGGAAGAGCCCCCAAATGATCCCGAAAAAGTCCCCAAATGACCCCGACGATATCCCGGACGGATCCCGAAAACCATCCAGAAATAATGCCGAATGATCCCGTATTAGTCGCGAAAAAGTCCCGAAATGACCCCGACGGGATGCCGGACGAATCCCGAGGACCATCCAGAAATGATGCCTAAAGGGACCCAAAATAACCCCGAAAAAGTCCCGTAATGATCCCGGAAACCATCAAGAATTTATCTCTCGAAGGTACGCAAATGATCCCGAAAGTACCCCGACGGGATCCCGGACGGATCCCGAAAACCATCCAGAAATGATGCCGGAAGGGTCCCCAAATGATCGCGAAATAGTCCCGAAATGATTCCGGAATAGTCCCGAAAATGTCCCAAAATAACCCCGACGGGATCCCGGACGGATCCCGAAAACTATACAGAAATGATCCCGGAAGGGTCCCAAAATGATACCGAAATAGTCCCGAAAAAGTCCCGAAATTACCCCGGCGTAATCCCGGACCGATCCCGAAAACCATCCAGAAATGATCCCGGAAGGGTCTCGATATGACCCTTACGGGATTACAAATAAGGTGAAGCTAATTATAAAACCATGTTAATAAGGCAGCATGCGCATTGGAGCGAATAAAAAGTTACATATAAACATACAGGTAAAACTAATAAAAGCGTGCTAATAAAAACAATTTATGGAGGGCGGATGGCGGGAGTAGAGGAGAGGACCACTGATCGTTCCTCCAAAATTGTCTAGATCTCGATCTGTATGTACCAGATACCAAAAACTATTGATTTATGAGAAAATTTATATTGAGTTATAACAATTTATAGATTTTACACCAGAGGGGGAGATAAAGGGGGCGGGCGGAGGGTGTCACTGCTTACTTTGTAAGCCCTCGACTTATTTGACCCCTTGAGTCTGTGATATTGGTGAAGGCCAGTATACGTAAAGTTATAATGTGTAAAAATTATTAAAAAATAATTGATCGAAGGGGTCGTGGGACCCCCAACCCCTCTTTCCATGTTCGAAAAAAATTTCGCTAGTAGACTACTGTCTGTGTCCCAAATTTCATCAAAATCCGTGTAGCCATTCTGGCGTGATTCAGTCGCAAAGACGAAAAAATATAATAGTTAAATTATAACTGTTCCTAGGGGGCGGAGACCACGCCCCTTTTGAAAAATATATAGCTAGTAGATCCTTCTAGACTATTGGCTATATGTGTGCAAAATTTCATCCAAATCGGTCCAGCCGTTCTTGCGTGATTGAGTCACAAAGACAAACGTCTGGACAAACATCCAAACATCCAAACATCTTCACATCCAAACTTTGCCATTTATAATATATATTAATAATTTGATTTAACAAAATTTTCGCAAGAGCATCCAAAATTTACGTCTTTTTCTTTTCATAGTTGCCAACTTTAACAACAAGTAACTTTTAAACTATAAGTTTGCGTACTTTAAGTTATATATATTTGTGATCGGGAAAGCTCCCTCCTTCACCCTAAAAAAAAATTTTTTTATATGAAGGGGGTGCTATTCTAAAATTTTTCCAAACTCACGAAATTTTCATCAGTATGTTTTCTTGTTCATAGTTTTTCTTTGCAGAATCAGAATTTTAAAGCTTACACAATTTACAGTGTACACTTATAAAACTCACAGAGAATCAGCCCCAGCCCCTGGTACAGGCTTCATTGAAACTTAGCAAACGTTTGACAATCCCCTAATGGTAAGCACTGTTAAATGACAACTTATCAAAATGACATTTATTAAATCGCAGCCAACTTCTGGTTTCTTTCTTTTTGACGTGCTCATTTAGAATAATCGGTGTGTAAATGCTAAAAAAATCTTTAAATATATCCAACATCTTATAGTTAAACAAATATACGTAATAAATGCCCTTGAGATAAACCTTCTTCCATCGCTTTTATATGCAAATTTATCGCCTTATTGTGCATATCGCAAGCCTAGAACAATAAACCAACTCAAAAGCAAGAAAAGACTGTTAAACGTTACCAAAAATAAAAATTTGGTTAACGTTTTACAAGACAGTGCACCACCTACTTTTTATCAAAAATTATCGAAGGTGGCATCAAAAGACGCGTCTCGACCTCTGAAAGCGAAAATTTAAATTTTAATTTCTGTCAGAAGATATAAGCAAAAATCGGTCAAATTTTCATGTGGTTGTTTTTTTGGCAGATTTGTTGTACACACACACACTAATGCAGAAAGGTGTTCTGTTCTGTTTTTATAAGCGAAGCCGAAGGCCGCAACGCAGAAAGGTGGTCAATGCCAGATCGCGCCCCATATTTCGGACCTTATAAGGGTAATTTACGTTTTTTTGTAAATAACTTTCGGCAGAAATAAAATTTTTGATTTCCGCTTTAGCATTCTTAAAACGGAGGTCGAGGCGCGTCTTTTGATACCACTTTTGATAATTTTTGATAAAAATGAGGTGGTGCACCGTCTTGTAAAACGTTACCAAAAGTTGCATAGGCGCATATGGGAGAGGCAGTTTTTAGCGTTTTTCTGAGTTTGTCGCTGCTTTGATCTAGGTGTGCGATATAATGAATGACTTATTATGTTGACAGTGGACTTAATTGGTTTGGAATAGTGCTAAATATATTTTTTTAACTTTGCAGGGGAGAGATGACGATTCGTCCAGCCTATAGACCGAAAATTGTGAAGAAACGCACCAAACACTTCATCCGCCATCAATCGGATCGGTATGCGAAACTATCGGTAAAAATAACTTGATGTGTATTGATAGCGGTTGTTAATTTAAACGTGTTTTCCCCTTAGCACAAATGGCGCAAACCTAAAGGTATTGACAACAGAGTACGTCGCCGTTTCAAGGGCCAGTACTTGATGCCCAACATTGGTTATGGCTCAAACAAACGTACACGTCATATGCTCCCAACAGGTTTTAAAAAATTTTTGGTTCATAATGTTCGTGAGTTGGAAGTAATTATGATGCAAAACCGTGAATACTGTGGGGAAATCGCGCACGGTGTATCATCAAAGAAACGAAAGGAAATTGTTGAACGTGCGAAGCAACTGGCGATTCGTCTTACCAACCCGAACAGTCGTCTTCGCTCACAGGAGAACGAATAAACCAATTTGTATTTTGTCATTCTTTCAACAAAAAAAAAGATTAATTACTATGAAAAATGTGTTTTGACTTTAGTCGTAAGAAGTGGATCTTTAGTATAACAAAACACCAGACTTTCGTCACTGCAAAATAAAGTGAAAGATGTTGCTAATGTAAATGGCTCAGGCATATCACCAAAAGAGCGAAGCACGATTCTAATTTCACCTGAACGTAGTTTACAGAGGGAAGCCAGTGGTCGTAATTCCAGTTAAGGTTAAGTAGCTGCCCTGGTAGGGGAAATTCACTAGGACAACATAAAAGTTCGTTGTGATGCCATATATAATAAACGGTGACGTAGGTATAGCTATTAAAGAGAATCATAGAAAGTTTGGAATGAGACCGATTGCAACCTTTGATTAATCCTCCGGGGATCCAAGTGAGTCGCGACCGAAGTATTTTCGCCTAATTCTGGCAAAAACTGAGCAATCAAGCTTAAAGTGAATCGATTCCACCCCAGCATCCTCCATACGGCTACGGCAGAATGGACTTTCCAGCATATTGAAAACGTGCCGTATGGACTCCAATTGGACAGTGCCCTGTCAAAACTCCAATGACCATTGATAGATGAGCCTTAGTGAACCCAATTTTTTCGCAAGACCTGCCATCTACTCTCGGCCAGAAAGATCTTGCTACCCTGCACGAGGTGGTGTCCACTAAACGCTTGATGCGCTGACTCGAGGCCCATCTATGCAGGGACAAATCACAGGTGTCCACCGGAATGTTTTTATACAACATTCGCAAATTGTCTTAATTGACACTCTGTTGTGGTCCATATCTGAAGATTATAAGATATATGCGTTGTTGTTGTTATTATTTATTATTATCTACCGGACATAGTCCTCACAGATATGTAACAACTTAAACAAAAATTATCGAGATAGAAAAATATATGGTAACAATTTATAAATACAACGACATTATAACAAAAAATTTTTGTAAAAAATTCGCTACTGCTTAAATAAAACTACATGTTGTAGCGATAAGGTTTCTCCCCGAAGGCTTTGGGGAGTGTTATCAATGTGATGGTCCTTTGCCGGATACAGATCCGGTACGCTCCGGTAACACAGCACTATTAAGGTGCTAGCCTCACCATCTCGGGAACGATTTATATGGCCAAATTAAACCTTCAGGCCATCCCTCCCTCCCCACCCCCAAGTTCCATGAGGAGCTTGGTTGAAAAGGTTGCGCTACACAGCCACTTGAATCTGGTATTTTAGTCGCCTCTTACGACAGGCATATCTACCGCGGGTATATTGTGACCCCTAACCCGCTGGGTGCAAGAGATAGGCGTCTATGGGCCCGGTTGTTGTCGTATTAACGATAAAGACACCCCCCTATTGTTAACCTTACCTATCCGTGCCGAATCCTGTTTCATTTACAGTTGAGGTCATACCAAATCGTTCCCGAGATGGACGGGCTTGGTACCGGATCTGCATCCGGCAAAGGACCATCAATATCGATACCGCTCTCCAAGTTCTTCGGAGAGTGTTTTATCGCTACAACAAAAACACACCCCGAAGGTTTTATGAAGTTGTATAGATGTTGATGATCTTTGCTGGTTATAGATCAGGTAACAGGAACCATTAAAGTGATAAAAAGATACGAGTACTGAGTGAATAGTATCGATACTTTTCCAAAAAATACTCGAGCATTTCGTACTCGATGCTTTTTTCCAAGTTACTTGGTGAAGTATCGATACTTTACCAAGTGCCGCTGGTCTACATCATAGTGTACAAGTACAAGTGTGTTGACTTATCTGTCAAGCATTCTGACAGGCACTCGCTGGATTCGGAATGACAGCGAATTCAAAATGGATACCATTACCGAGTGCGCCGAATGATTGAAAAATTGAAAAAGTCGATACGATTGGTAGTCAAAAATGTTGTCGTTGAGACCAAAAATGCGACTCTAGACCTGAGATTTCCATCAGGTGAGCGAGGCTGTTTGTAGTTTTGACGTTTATCGCTTAGTGAACACACTTGTATAGGTACACTATGGCCTACATGTTTAGGATCACAAAAGTTCAGTATATTAACTGTATAATAGGGTGGTTTTGCAATACAGGGTAGTTTTTTTTTCTCCAAAATTTGTTTGTGCTCACTTCTAGAAATTTTCTATTAGATATAAAAATGCAATTTTAAAAGTTTCAGCTCAATCGGAATTCGCCTTCCCGTGCCTAAAGAGCCTGGAAGTTCGACAAAATCCCAATTTTTACCGAAAACCTCGAAATTTTTTGTTTTAACCTGCGATAAGATATCCGCATTGCAACAGGTGCATTTTTGAAAGGAATAAAATTTAATAGACTTTAATGTATATAATAACCTTTCTGGACAGTTGATAAGATATTTAACATTAGCGGCCCGATTCTTAGCGTTACCGGTAAAATAGTACCCAGAACATTATGTAACCGAAAATCGTTACCAGTTGTTTTATTCGCGATTCTGGCCAAAGTGGTAACGCTGTCATCACCGAAAAACTCACCAGTGTCTGTGGTGAAATTTAAAAGTTGGTTTTCTTCGCTTTACCCATGGCGGAACGATACAAGGTGGCAGCTGAATATAAACTTTTTTATTTAATTTGATACATCAACTTCCGGCGCAGTACGATTTTGACATTTGTCCATCGAATTTATAAAAACGAAGTACATGGAATTTTTATTTATGTTTGTAGGTATGTCACCATGCTGCCACAGTGTATGGTTCCGCATGGCTTTACCGAAAATGTGTCACTCGTAGATACGATGTTAACGAATAAACGGGACGATGTGTATATACATATGTACATACATGCATACGTTTTTACATAGCTATATTGTAATATATACTGTGAAAGTACATGGAAACAAATATTTATAGCAAGAGGCAACACTTTTTTACTATTATGTTTACTTATTTGCGCTCACAATTCTTTATTTTTCAGTATTGCCTTTTTCTAAACAACAGACTGAAGCAAATCAATTCCCGGTTCAGATACCACAAGTGATGCAAATATTTTCTCAATACCTCTTCTGATATACCTCTATCAAAACGTTTGTACTTAATGACGTTCTGAATAAACATTAATTCATTATTGGGCGCTATAATAGCGTTTGAAGCTTGACACCACATTTTAACATATAGATTGACAATAAATAAACAAATAACTTTTAATGAACTGAACTCTTCTTTGGACATAGGAAATTGCTCCCTAAAAATTAAAATTTTTAAAGAGTAAATGGCTTTAGCCATCCAACGAGCGTAATGATAATCACCAAGAGAGCGAAATTAAACATCAAGAGAAGGGAGTTTTCCTAGAAAATATCAAACATAACTTGATAAATTCTAGGTAACTCTCGGCAGTTATTTCAGTTAACTGAAGGCGAAGAAATTCCGAAACGTCTTTTTCGAATTCTTTCACTGATCTCTTTACCGAATCATCTTTTACCCTTCCAAGTACTTAGACTGATCTATGTTAGGCCAATGAATTTGAAATTTTCTAAAAATATCGGGTTGGGGTGCATTTGTTGATCCCATTTTGTACTCAATCACTGACCGTAAAACGACTTCTAAAATGTGGTGGCGACACGCTAAATGCAACAGAGTTCTACCCAGCTCTGTTTCTACCAAGGTGCAAGCGCCTTTAATTCGAGCGGTATTGGAATCTGTAGTATCAAAACACATGCCAACAATTTTATCGCGAATATCTCATTCTTTTAGGCAACCGCTAATAGCTTCTGCCTGACAGAAACCTGTGCTATTCTTTAATTCATGGACTGCCAGTAGTTTTTTCCTCATCTCCTTTGCTTACTAAGATTGCAAGCCTTTCAGTACAGTCCTTCTGGAAAAGTTATGGCAACAGTTTTCCATCCCAATGAACAACACAGCCCTTTTCTAAATCTCGCCTTGATTTTCTGTGCCCTTTGCTCCCGAAATGATGTTCTACGCTTTCTTATCGTACTTCTACTAAGTGCTAGTTCGTCCACGTTAGAGCCCAGACCTTCAGCTGTTGCGAAAATTATTCGCACAGCATTTCTATCAGAAATTCTATATCTATCTAGCAGAATCGACAACTTTTCGTCATTACTTCCTTCTGCCCACGACTATGTACTGTTTTCTTTTTTTTTCGCTGCATTTGCTTTGTGCATTTTCTTATCGTAAATAAATTCTTCACGAGAACTCATTTCTTCTACTTCGGATTCAAAATACTCTGAATTATCTTGCATACTTTCCGCTGCAGTGATAAAAGAAGATAAAGTTTAAGGTTTTTAGGAGGAATCTACTGTTGAATTTGGTAAAAATAAAAGCTATAACTTCTAAGAACATAGTTTTTTGGCTTAAATTATAAAAATATAATATAAACTCACAGCATCTGATAGTGAAATTTGTAGTCTGCGCTGTTCTTCCTTAGATTCTATTGCTTCTCTTCTTTTCTCTCTTTCTACTTTTCTTCACTTCATCAGCTCCAGCAGTATTCCTATCGACACCTTCCATGTGACTTTTGCGACCTTTCATTCTCTGACTTTCCAAAACTCGAACATTTTGGAAATGGCATCTTCCACTTGTGAAATACTTTCACATAATTACACTTGTTCTGCTATTTCATGAAATACTTTTAATATCTAATATTCTTTTGTTAAATTGTAAATGAGATTTTCAGCGTTTGAAATAAAATTGAGTTGATTGTAAGCAAGCAAACCCGACTGTAGCTACCCCGGATTCAAATATCATTACAAATGGCGCCCAACGTGGAAATAAGGACTGGCTGGATTTATAATTTACATAGGGACGAAATTGTGGGTATCCTACAAAATTTTGAAATTCAAGATTGTGGTAGCGTTGCCGAAATGCGCAAGCGTTTATCGGCATTTGTCACCGACTATGAACATACTGATGAAACTCGACGGCAATTGAAAGAATTTCAGAGACAATATTCAGAAGGAACTTCTCACGAACAACAAATTGCAGATGATCTAATTTCAATTCCAGCCAGAGACATCGAAGTGGAGCAACAACATTTAGATGAATTATCGAACGAGGAACATCGACAACGTGAAAATGCTTCTGCGATCCCTGTCGAAGCGGAGAAAATCAACTTAATAGCTAACAGACATATTCCATATTTATCAGTTATTGACCAAGTACACAAATGGTCAATCAAGTTTGATGGTACGAAGGATCCTATCTCTTTTATTGAACGAGTTGAGGAATTGATTGAAGTTTTTGCACTGCCACAGGATATGGTGGTGAAGACGATGCCGGAACTACTCAAAGATAAGGGTTTGCTCTGGTATCGTAATTGCAAGCGAAATTGGCTATTTTGGGAAAATTTTAAGGACGATTTCTTGAAATTCTTTCTTCCACCACGTTATTTTGAGACTTTAGATGAACAAATTAGAACTCGTCGTCGAAAACCCAAATGAACTTTTCAAGGATTACATGTTAAGTTTAAGTGATTTGATGCGACATGCGGGCTTTCCTGAGGACAGAAAATTGGAACGAATCTATCGCAATTGTGAGCCTGATTATCAACTCTATATTAAGAGAAGCGACTTTGGTTCTCTAACGCAACTTACATCTTTGGCTGAAGACTTTGAAGAAATAATGATTAATCAAAATCGGCGAGTTATAAAAACTAATCAATCTGAATACGTAAAGGAACCTGTTGATTCTTTACAACATCAACCAACTTTTTTGCGGAACGTATGTCATCGCTGTGGTGGTCAAGGCCATTATGCAAAGGATTGTAGGCAACCACAAATATATTTCTGTTGGGATTGTGGTCGTCGTAACATAAAAACCATGGATTGTTGCAGAAAAGATTCGGGAAACCATGTCAGACTTCGATTGAATGGAGGGGAATCGGAGTCCCAGATACAGCAATAGGCACTCTCCAATATAGTAAAAAAAAATAACAACTATTATTCAAGTTGAACAAATTAAAACTGAAGCCACTGTTGATACAGGATCTTCACGCAGTTTTATCAGTCAACGGTTTATTACTCGCTTTAATTTAAATCACAAACTTAAACCATTCAATATAAAAATTCGGATGGCTAATGGTATTACTGAACAAATAAAATTTGTTTTAGATGCGGATTTGCAATGTAATAAAATGTTACGAAATTTTCAATTGATGGTTATGGATTCGGTTATAGATGACATCATCCTTGGTATGGATTTTTTGAAAAGAATGGATACTTACATATGCATTGGTAATGCCAAACTACAACTATCTTCATTTGATACGATAAGTAAGCAAATGAAATATCAACAGTGTACATTGACAGATGATATTTCAGAAGAGGCATTGATTAAAGATTTTTTGCAAGACGAGTTAATAAAGTTTGAAAAAGTACAGGGACCATCGAATGTTACAACCCACAAAATTGTTATGAAAGATATCGGCCAATAAAGCAGCGATATTTTCCAAGAAATCCTGCAATGCAAAGTATAATTAATGGAAAAGTGGACGAATTACTTGAAAAGTGTTGTATAGAACCTTCGCAGAGCCCATTTAGTGCACCCATTGTGTTGGTTAAAAAAAAACGGACAATGGCAAATGTGTATCGATTATAGACAGCTTAATGCAAAGTCTATTCCAGATGCATACCCTTTACCACGAATTCAGCACATCCTTGATCGACTGCGTAATGCAAAATACTTTAGTAGCATTGATCTTAAGGATGGATACTGGCAAATACCGATGGATGAAAATAGTAAACACTTTACTGCATTTACTGTACCTGGTCGTGGACTTTTTCAGTGGCGTGTAATGCCTTTTGGTTTACATTCAGCTCCGGCCACCTTTCAGCGAGCATTGGACAAAGTAATCGGTGCTGATCTTGAGCCTTTTGTTTTCGCTTACTTGGACGATATCATTGTCACTGGTAAAACGTTCGAAGAGCATAAAGCTATGTTGGTGGAAGTATTTCGCAGGCTACGAGCAGCTAATTTGAGAATTAACGTCGACAAATGTTCATTTTTCACTAGGAAAACTAAATATCTTGGTCATATGATTAGTGAAGATGGAGTTCATACGGATCCTGAAAAGATTGATGCTATAACAAACTTGAATGTACCGGAAAATATTCGAGAATTACGTCGGTTTATTGGTATCACTTCATGGTATCGAGATTTGTACCAGATTATGCTAAAATTGCTCACCCCCTTAATCATTTATTGCGGAAAGAGTCAAACAAACTCACAGAAGCACCAGTTTTGGCATGTCCTGACTTCACTCAGAAATTCATTCTGCAA
Organism: Eurosta solidaginis; assembly: GCA_029619165.1. NCBI lineage: Eukaryota > Metazoa > Arthropoda > Insecta > Diptera > Tephritidae > Eurosta > Eurosta solidaginis. The sequence continues at coordinate 13,535 of JARSSU010047940.1, forward strand.
ACTGATGCCAGCGACTATGGTTTAGGAGCTGTTTTAACACAGAACATTGATGGAAAAGAACAAGTTATTGCATACGCCAGTCGACATTTGAGCAACGTTGAATTAAAGTTTTCTGCAACGGAGAAGGAATGCTTGGCTATTATATGGGCTATCAGGAAAATGAGGCATTATCTTGAAGGATACCGCTTTATAGTTGTAACGGACCATTTAGCATTAAAATGGTTGAACTCTATTCAAAGTCCTTCCGGCCGAGTTGCACGTTGGGCCTTAGAGTTACAGCAGTATCAATTTGATGTGCATTATAGGCGAGGTAAGCTAAATACAGTCGCTGACGCGTTGTCACGGCAACCAATAGAAGATTTGTGTTTAACATCTGATGATCAACAGTGTAGTTGGTTGAAGAAGAAAATGAAAGAAGTTCGTGAAAATGGGCAAGCCAATCCGGGATTTTGTATCGAAGATGGAAAACTTTATCGACGTTTCTCTGCTCGGACAGTTGATGACGATTGCATTCCATGGAAATCATGCGTTGATAAACCTGATCGGATTCGAGTTCTGAAGTAAAATCACGACAATCCTACAGCAGGTCACTTGCGAATAAGGAAAACAATTATTCGGCTCAAAAATCGATATTATTGGCCAGGTATGCATCGTGATATAAAGCGTTACGTTCAGCAATGTGAATCATGTCAAAAATATAAAATATCACAACAACGTCCTGCGGGAATGATGCATTCGGAGATACCTAAAGAACCATGGGAGGTATTATGTGCTGACTTTATCGGTCCCCGTACCCCGATCTAAACATGGTAATTCGACACTTTTGGTATTTTTTGACAAATTTTCGAAATGGGTAGAATTGTTCCTTTACGTTCTCCAACCACAAGCAACTTGTGTAAGGCATTTCGAGAACGTATACTTTCACGATTTGGCGTTCCAAAAACTTTTTTATCCGACAATGGTACTCAATTCACTAGTCGTAAATTCAAGCAATTTTTAGTGGAACTAGGCGTTCGTCAACGGTATACAGCTCCATATATGCCCCAAGAAATCCAACAGAGAGGCTAATAGAACAATCAAAACAATGATTGCGCAATTTACTCACGGTGTACATAAGACTTGGGATGAACTTCTCCCCGAATTTATGTTGGCCATCAATACTGCGGTTTCAAACTCCACAGGATATAGTCCTGCGTTTATTGTTCAAGGTAGAGAGCCACGACTGCCAGCCTCTATTTATGATCAAAACGTACAGCCGTTTCCGTCTTATATGGAAACAATTAATGAAAAAGTAACTCGACTTAAAGAGATATTCCAAATTGTTTGTAGAAATTTGGAACAAGCAGCAGAAACGCAAGCCAAATCATATACTTTCGACATCGTGAATGGAAACCAAAAATTGGAGATCAAGTATTACTTCGGCAACATCATATTTCGAATGCAGTAGAGAATTTTTCCGCCAAGCTTGCACCTAAGTATGATGGCCCGTTTACAGTAACTGGGTTTGTTTCACCTGTAATTGTGAAATTGAAGAAGGAAACTGAGTCGAATTTCGGACTGGCCATTTATCGCAATTAAAAGCTTTTGTTTCCGGAAGAAGGGAGGAAATGTGAAATACTTTCACATAATTACACTTGTTCTGCTATTTCATGAAATACTTTTAATATCTAATATTCTTT
>JARSSU010047941.1:0-24345 GCA_029619165.1 Eurosta solidaginis
TGTTCTTCGTTTATGAATCGTACATCATATTGATTGCTCTATGGGTGGGAATTCACGTTCGACACTCGCTTAGCAATCGGCTTTAGAGACGCCTGCAGCTACTATCTCGATTCGTCAACCAATCTATATTAGATTTCCTTATTCTCCTTATAGTTTTGATGTCGAATGACACAGAATGGCCCGAAGAGAAAGTAAAATACGAGATTGATCGTTCCATCCCAGACTCAACGTCTCGCAAGAGTAATGCGCAGGTGTCTTCATCCGAAGTGCGCAGGCGTTGTAGCTTTTGGCTGAACATTTCCGCACTGCCATATATTAACATATCTACAATGTGACTGATATCAGAGTGAATTCAGAGTTTAGGTTGGTTATCGATCGGGACTCTGTGTCAATTATTATGAATGTCACAACACGATCTGTCTCTAAGCAGTACATCTTAGTTTTTTGTGTGAACTCGCACCTTGCAATGAAACGTGACATATGACAAATGTTTCTCAGCGAGCGTATGTTTGTGAATTGGCGTAATACGTCAGATAATATATCCTTACAAACTGTGCGCGCAAATCTGGAGGGTACGATGTGCTGGGCGTCGTTTGGAATGGGAAGATATGGTAGACTTTCCACAAACAACCAGGCCGTGCATAGGTGCTTACGGTGCGTTAATGAGCGTATGTTTAGACATAGCGCAAATCAAAATTTATTTTCAATAACAATGGTATATCTTTATAGCTCCGATATCAATCAGCTTCCGCGCATGATGTGTATACATATCACGTATTCATAAAGGCTATTTCGTTTCGAGTGGTACGGTATTTTGTTCTAGATGGAGAAAAACTGTTCGTATCAACCTAGAAATACATTTCTAGAGGCTGGCTTCATATCGACTGGGGAGATATTGGTGTACGCTTGAAAAATGATGCTCGATGTAGTGATACAGGGAAGCCACAATGCGAACTGGACATGAATATTTCTGTTGGAATTCCCAGTGACATGGTAACTGTTAGTGCGTCCTTACGAACCAAAGCTAATTGATCACGCACGCCGTAAATGCATGGAGGTAGATATGGAACAAAATGATACGTAAACCTTGAATATATTGTTTCATTGGCGTAACCAAAAATTGCCTTAGTTCGAGATGTAGGGTTTCAAAAAAAATTTTTTTTTTTTCGAGTTAAATAATAAAAAAAAAATGTTGTCTTTAGCGTTTAACATTAAAGTACGATGTATTTAGAATATGATATGACGAAGGTTACATTAAAAACACTCAGCGCATGCGTCGGCTTTTCTTTGCCATTTCATCTAAAACTTCATCAACGCTAACAACTTGCTCTACGGTGATGCTTAGTGATGCACGAGCCATTCAATCGATCTTCACTCATCGTGTTTCATCAAATACGTTTTATAATCAGTCCTAAGAGTTGAAAAAGATCTCTCGTTCGTTGCCGGTGTTACTAGAGAAACCAACCGTACACATGATTTTCATAACATGCGAACATTAGAAAAGCCACAGATCGCATTCCTGTAATATTAATATCACAGATAAATTGGTACCGAAGTACACCCCAGTCCGTCAGAATAAGTAGAATTCGATGAAGCTATTTTTAGAGCCCGATGCATAGCGAATCGAAAGTACTACGTATATAAATTCAAAAGAAAGTGAACTGTACACGACATAGAGAAAAAATCTTCTAGTTTAATAAAAGTCATATATAGCAGATTCGGAAAGAACATTCAATAAACAATGAGCTCGTTTTACACTCTTACAAATCGTTGAATCGTAATTCCAAATTCTGAATTGCTGAGTTTAGAATGGGTTTGTTTGAGCACTTTTTCTAGGCAAAATAATAGGTATTTCATTAGAAGGGCATACTGTTTCAACTATCTGATACATATTCTTTATATGTAGCTTGTCGGTGTGACGTAAGGGCAGAAGAATTATGCAAATATTCAGACGCATGGAGTTTTCATATTTGCCTTTTCATTCCGCTGAATGTAATCGCTGTTGAGGGAAACGAGCAGACGCCTGAATTAATTATATTCACGCATGCAATAAGTTGGTTGAGTTTAAATCAATGTCCATTATGTTCATTTAAGCAAGTTGGATCATTGAACACCATCATGTTGCCGAATGTAATCGAACGTTGTTGTGTTCGATTTTTGCTGTTCTCTGATATGTATGTAGATGGCCGTTAGGCAAGTTTACAAGAAACTTCTTTATGAAATTATAGTAAAAGTTAACATGTACACTTGTATATTTAATAAATTGCAGAAATATTATGAAACAGAATATGATTAAAATATATAAGGGTTCACTTCGTGCATACATATGCTTGCATATTAAAAATATAATATCACCAACAAAGTAAATACGTACATAATTATAAAGAAATTTATTAACATAGACATAAAAACATCAAATATTTGAATTGTAACGACCTAAAAATCAAATGATCCTGAGGCAGGGGAGGATTTAAACCCCCTACCCCCCTTCCCCGTCGCTACGCCCCTGTATATGTTTCTCATATCCCGCTCGTGTTCTCCTAGAAACGCTATCTCAATGAGTACAATGCTAAAGTTCGCGAACTGGTCGGTGGCGAATTAAAGCGTCAAGGCAACATGCAAGCTTTCTATTGGATGATGAATAAGACGCGCCATGTTCGTGAATATCTGCCCGAGGATGACTATCGCGCCGCGCGTGGTGCTGCCAATCGAACGCGTAGTTTTCTAACGGTTACAGTGCCTGCAGTTTTGCTGGGATTAACTGTCATAGGTAGTTGCCTTAAGTGGCTGCTTTAGTGAAATTTTAAAACGATTATATTACGTATAGATTATGTAAATAATTAATATAACTAATTATTTAATATTTACTAGTATTTTAGGAAATAATAGATATAGAGAAAGAGTAATTGGTTATTTATCAAAGAATAACACAAAATGCATAGCAAGATTATATATTTAATTACAACTTGATATGAGAAAAAAGTTAACGAAATCCTAACGAAATGTATTTCACCTTTAATAATGTGCCTAATTCTCATTTTATATTCATTTAAGGCTGTAAATAATATATGTATGTGTGTATGCATGTGCTTGTAAGTGCCCTAATGTTATAATGTGAATTTAATTAATGTACTATTTTTGTAATAAATAACTCACTGAAGTGAATTTTGACGATTTCTTGGAAAGTTTTAACACTAACAAAATTTCACGTAAGTCGGTTGTAGTTAATGATCAAACGATAACACCGAGTAGAAGTTAATATTCAACAGTTTTGTTCCACGATAAGATTTTCATACAAGCAAATGCGGAAAAAACCCAAGATAGGAGAATCGATCTGCATCACCCTTTTTGTCGGCTTCAAAGCGGCGTTCGACAGTGCATGAACGGATTCATGTATGCTGATGTGCCTCGACTGTTGGAAAAAGCATCGGCTGTCAGGCAACGCAGTTTCTGAGCCCTGCGCTGACGATAGAAATATCTGGCGAGCTGTGGATTCACTATTCACCGTACTAAACGTCGCATTAGTTCTGCAAGGACTATTTCCATGCGCTAAATTGAATACCAGAGGTCGAGATGAGAGTTCAAATCATTAGAATCATACGATTTTCACGATTGAGGAATGTACTTATATTGGAACGAAATGGAGCAACAGGTGATTTGAGTACTGAAAGTGTTTATGATCTCACGATTGGCATCGCTTGACTGAACAATTATACCTTGGCGTTCTATGATGTACGCAAAAAATACAAGGCGCGATGTACCTTCGGGTAGATTCAAACCGAGCTTCTCTTCTAATTTGGCTTTGGCTACTTTTTAATTTTATATGCATATGTTTTAGGTAATACTGCACTGTAAGATGGGCAACGAAAACTAAAACTGGAAATGGTAAATCCGCTATAAAAGATTAGAAAAACAGCTTACCAGGGAGAACCACATCGGAAGGAGGAATGGGTAGTGTTCTGGAATAAAATAGCTAAACCAACAGTGACTTTATTCAAGACGTGGACTAGGCAGATGATAGAACGCTATCGACTGCATGAAACTGGAGGCCTGCCAGAACACTGAGCTCAGAACTGCTTCAGAATGACTCCTTGTGACTTCTGGATATCAATTATACAGAAAGTTGAGAATGCTTAACATAAAGAGCTAAATGAAATGATGAACAGATACTTTTTATGGAGCTTCCACAAACCGGGGAATCAAAAAAACAACTCCCTGATGCAGCCAATACAGCCCTTTAACCTTAAAATCCCTGAGTATGTCCTCAGCCTTATTGACACATGTTTGTTAAACCACAGTCTTCGCTGATGAGTCCCGCTCTCAGAGCTCAATATTAAATTCTCGCGGAAGACGAAAGCAGGCATCCCTAGAAGTCGCGTCTGAAGTGAAGTGAGTTGAAGTGATGGCCCTTAGTCGGAAAAATATCCGAGTACCTCAGGTACATTGATTCAGATGCCATTTCAATAATTAGAGGAGGGGTTACAACAGCGAACAACAGTACTTGGGGGTCCATGGGATTTAATGGGTTGACAAGCGCAATTCACAGTTTTCGCAAGCCAATGCCAACTTCACCTATGCGAGGTATTAAGTATGAATTCAACTTACAAATTTTTCGCAGGTGGGGCTCTGGCAACCCCCAAGTTTCTAATGGAACTAGGGGATAAGGGTTGGTTGGTATTGGCTAGAAGCTACCGGAAAGTATATCAGGCAAGTTACCATCAACAACGATAAATCTCCCAAAAACCTTTCTTTTCCAAAAGAAATTCCATGGAAACGTTTATTTCAGCTTCATTACTAGCTCTTCCCTTCCGTTCTTCACTGCAACAACCCTTTAAGGACAATCATCATCTATATATATAAAATAGGATGTATGTATGTTTGTATGTTTGTATGAGGCTTATGGACTCCGAAAACTACCACGCCGATTTTATTCAAATTTTTAGGATAACTTAGTAGGAACCCGGAGAGTGTTTGTGAAAAGTTTTTTCCGGGAAGTGGACCAGGGACCGATTTATTCTAAACTATCGTATATATGGCTCGATTTGCCTGAAATTTGGCATGTAGGTAGCGATATAAGATAAAATGTCGGATAATTTTTCTTCCGGGAAGTGGACCAGAATACATATTGGTGAATAGGGTCTCGAGATGTAGGACAAAAAGTGGACCCCGGGCACCCCTAGAATGTGTTTATACAATATGGATATCAAATGAAAGCTGTTGATGAGTGCTTTAGTACAGGGTAGTTTTCATACCTATTGGTGACTAGGGTCTCGAAATATAGGCCAAAACGTGAACCCGGGCACCCCTAGAATGTGTTTATACAATATGGATATTAAATAAAAGCTGTTGAGTGTTTTAATACAGGGTAGTTTTCATAACTATTGGTGACTAGGGTCTCGAGATATAGTCCAAAACATGGATCAGGGTAAAACTAGGATGCGTTTTTACATTCTGGACATCAAATTGAAGCTGTTGATGTGTGCTTTACTACAGATAATTTTTTATACCACTGGGTGTCTTGGGTCTCGAGATATAGGCCAAAACGTGGACCCGGATACCCCGAGACAATGTTTATACAATATGGATATCAAATGAAAACTGTTGATGAGTGCTTTACTACAGGGTATTTTTCATACCTATTGGTGACTAAGGTCTCGAGATATAGGCCAAAACATGGACCCAGATACCCCTAGAATGTGTGTGTATTTTGGATATCTTTTTAATATCTTTTAAGTAATTTTCATTGTGATATTCGATTTAGTCGCATCAACCTGGCAAAACTGATAATATGCATGCCAAGCCGAAATAAAGACATGAATTAATAATACCCACATACCTATTTACATACGTCCTATTCGATTTGCCTGAAATTTGGTATATAAATTTACGATGCCTTTTTCCGGGAAGTAGACCAGAGACGGACTGGGACTGGGATTAGGACTGCGACTGAGACTGAGACTCGGAGTGGAACTGGGACTGAGACTCGGAATGGGATTGGAACAAAATACATACCACCCTCTGGGACTGCCAATAAGATATGAATAAGAATGAGAAAAACTTGAGAGAAGAGAAAAGAGAGAAAGAGAAGGAGACTGAGAAAGAGATAGAATGAGACGAAGATGGAGATAGATGAAGCGAAAAATACGGAGGGAGGAGTGAATAAAAAGATTAGGAAAAAGTGTAGAGGGGCGGGGGCAGAGTTAGACGGAAAAAGCTTATTAAAACGTCTGCCGGGTCTGCTAGTTATACATATGATAATTCGTCAGGTCAGATGTGGAAGACAGTTATCTAAAAAACTTATTAACTAAGATTTTCAAATTAATATTTATATTTGTTCAATTAATTACATAAATAACGTCAAATTGCGTATGAAGCTGTACATACTAGTTTTCTTGATTACTTGCTTTATATTCAAAATCAGTATAACACAGTTTTTTTTTAATTTATGTAAATTTTAGCTTAATATACAAATAGGCTCAGAATGAAATATTTTCTATTTTACAAAATCATTTACGGTTTTAATTATCACATCAGATTCCTGTAAAATAACGCACACATCCGCATTAAATCTCAAATCCACCTCTACCAGCGTACTGGTCTGAACAAACCCATTGCGTGAGAGTTTAAACGTTTTCACTTTTGGATGTATAATGTCGATGTAAACAAAGAGAGCTGGCCTTTTCACGGTTATATTCACGTATAAGCATTCTTATAGCTACTTCCTTGATCGGTACAGTGTGTCCCATTTAAGATCGAACTGTAAAAGGAAAAAAATGTTCCATGATTATAAAAAAACTCGAGAGAGAGAGAAGAGAAGATTTCACTTACAGTGAGTTGCGGATTACTAATGCCCAATGCCTCATTGATAGATTTTGGAAAGAAATAATTCGAAGAAAGCTCCGCAATTGAATCATGTAAAATAAATTTCAAAAAGGTATTTCTTTGCGTAGTGCTATTTATAAAGATTTGATCTTTAGGAAGTGAGCGTCCGTAAGTGACAGCATTACTTTTCTGTAGGAGTAAGGTAAAACGTTTAGATTGAATATATATAAGGTAAAAAAATGTCCGCACAAATCAATCGGTAGAAGTTATTCAATACTTAAAAGGTGGAGAAAATCAAATACTGAAATATTACTCAATATACATACGTAGCTGTTAAAATAGAGCAGGAACTACGAAAAGTTTCATACCTGAAAAATCGGTTTGTATGGGTTACATGCTATATAAACGTCCGAACTAAAAAAATTTTTCAGACAATATTGACTGCCCTATACGTAAGAATGTAGTGAAATTTAAAGCTTCTAGCTGTTAAATGGGACGGAAGTTACGAAAGCTTCTTATCTTAAAAAACGGATGTAATGTATATATACTATAATACGACCGATCTCTTCGATTTTTTTTAGACAACAATATTGCTATATACGAAGCGTCCGGTGAAATTTAAGCGTCTATCTCAAAAATTTGAGTAAGATAATGACAAAAAACCTAATTTCTGAAAAATCGGTTGAATAGGGTATATATGCTATAGTGTCTAATCGGGCACTTAAATAAAAGATGTCTTTACATTTTTTACTAGGTAACTGTTTCTAACTAGAGCAATGACACTGATTGGAGACATGTCCTCTCCAGCCTTAAAAGTGCTTTCTTTCGAAGACTTTCTCATGGTTCTAGTACCATTTCCATTATCAAATATATTTCCTGTGGATATTTCTGTTGTTTAGAAAAATTAAACCTTAAAGTCAGTTGTAAGAGAAAACATGTGAAGTTTGTACTACCATCTGTTTTCTTCTTTGTTTCAAATTTGTTCGGCTTTGGGTATACAATCCAAGAAAATCGCTTGTTTTTTCTGTTGAGCGTTGGAGTAATAACAAATAACCATGACAGTTGGTTGTAATTGCATAGCGGGAATTGCCCATTTGCTTTGAAGTGCATTCATTGCCAGCAATTTAAGAATTCGTTTTTTGGAACAACAACTGTGTTTTTTTTCACTTCTATATACGTTACGCTTAAACTTTATATGGACTGCTAAGCGACAAACTTTAAATACACCTCTGAGATTGCTACGCATAAATTAGTACTACTAAATTTCAATACGCATTATACTCAGATGTAACTGAAATATGTGTCCATGTTTCACCCTCTGCACTAATTCCATGTATTCTATGCGCGTCCACTATCTATCACAACTGATTCAGCTATATGTTATACACAGAAATACAACAGAGGGTTGGGTCTACGCTTTTCGGTACACCCTGTTGCTGTAGCTAGTTGTTTAACCACTTCCGCCAGATGGGTCTTCTAAGCGTGATCTAAGCGAGGATAGGCGTTTTTTTTTCACGTGCAAACGAAACGTATAAAAAAAAACACGGCTAATATAAATTTTAATTTTTAAGAAAGAAAACAAACAAGAAGATAAAACAGTCTACACCCTCTATTCTATATAATAATAGACATATAAATTATGTCATGATATGTTTGTAACGTTTTAGGATACAGGACTGCAATTTTAGTGGGTCAATGTCGCACATAAGTAGACCTAAAATAACTATTGAAGGAATTTTCAAAAAAGGTATGGGTGCGCCTAGTAAGGCCAACGCCTTTTGGAAAGCTTTCTTATTTCACCCCAAAGCTGTTCTTGCTGGAATAGAGATATGCATACCAAATCTCATTACTATACCTTCAAACATTCTCGAGAAATCGCTACCGAAAGTCGATGCAAAGATATATAAAAAAAAATTATGTAAGGCGCTATAACCTCCGAACGGATCTAAGGTCGACCTTCTCTTCCAATTTGCGCCGTGCTCCTCTTGATTTTCCCTACAAATTGGCCGGACGGGACCTACTAAAACACTCCGACTCCGAACGACATCTGCAAGGCAGTTGAGTTTTCACTGAGAGCTTTTCATGGCAGAAATACACTCGGAGCGCTTGCCAAACACTGCCTAAACTAATTGAAAAACCTTATTTCTAAAATTTTGATGCTGCTTTGCCCAGGGCATACGGTGTCGCCTACCACACACTACGGTTGCCGCCAATACATATTAGTCTTCTGAAATATTATCCCTAAATCCTTGTAAGTTATAGAGATAAGACGATATATGTGCCTTAGGATTTTTAATTTTTCTCTAAGCTGTTTCGCCTTAAATAACGAAGCCACACACTAAAGTTCGTATCTGTACCTTTAACCGTTCCATGTATAGCTTCGAAATTTTTGTGAAATCGTTGTGTATAAATTTTGTTTTATAACGATTTTTTTTGCATTTTTTTTTCTAAAACAGTACTGAATGAGCTTTAACCCTACAACAAAATCGAAAGGTATATATTTAAACTGCTTCCCCGAATTTAATATACATAACGGGTGTTGGAATTATATCGTTCTAAAGTGTATATTTCAAAAGTGTGTGAAAGAGGTGAATCTTACCAAAATAATGTCGAATGAAGTATAGTTCACTGCTGTTAAGTTGTCATATTTATAAAGTTGTACCAATATATGCAAACTTTTCGGTAGGTACCTCTAACTGATCACAGGCCACCGATATATTGATAGCACCAGCTTTCGAGTCGCTTATAGCCATTATAGTGGTGGGAGCGAAGAATTCTTTAGCCCAATAGTAGGCGAGCTATGTGGGATGTAAAAACAATGTTTAAGGTTTCATTTGAGATTCGATTCAAGTAGCAAATCTGAATATATATCTTCTGTAATTTTTAGTTTTCTTCGATTTACGAAAAAATCGATCAAAAACAAACAAAATTTCCAGATCAGTGGTAAAACTAAGTTTGACTGAATATAACCAACTCTTTACCTTATAATTGCCATAAAAGTCAATTGTAGACCAAGAAGGTGCCACCCAAATGTCATTCAATTGCCAATATAGTGCGCCCATTGTACGATGTTCACTATTTCGTAAACTACGATACCATTCGGTTTCAACTTTAAGAGCCATTGCTTGTGCTATTTGACTTAAATAAACGAGTGCATCAGTGTAGCGTGAGTCTTTTGTTAGGGGCAATGGTAGATTTGGACGTACTAAATTCACAATCGGTAACATAGCCATAGGATGATGTTGACGATGACGCATTAAATCCATCAAATTATCTCCTGCCACCATACTGCGTTTCCATGACTCCATACGCGGCAAGCTTTGGAAACCATACGCGGAGACGAAGCGTGGCGTGGGATAGATATTGACATGCCAACCATTTTCGTGAACCACAAAGAAGTGCACTGGAGAATCAAGGAAACAAACAGGCGCATGGAATAAGTTTACAATATTCATTTACTTACCGTCACCATACTGTGGACTCTGTGGGATCGGGCGCAATGTAATTATATTTTTCACCCCGTATTCCATTAGACGGTGTTGACACAAGTAGGGGAATACGTGCAGGCTGCTGCATCGATTTTAATTGTGCAATAATGTTATTCAAATATAATTCACGATATTCTTTTCGAAGCGTTTTTGTTCCACTAGTGTGCCATACAAATTTTGTGCCAGAGCTAATTCATTTTCGCTGTTTGTGGCAATCACCACCAAACTTGTATGATAGCCAATACGTCGTATATTTTGTTGAACTTCTTTACGTACTGAAGAAAGAAAATCGCCATGCACTGGATACATGGCGCCGGAGAACATCAAATCTTGCCAAATTAGCAAGCCCATGCTATCTGCGAGTTCGTAGAAAGTATCCGATTCATAAATTCCGCCACCCCAAACGCGTATCATATTCATATGCGCATCCTTGGCTGATGTGAGTAGGTGTGTGACTGTGGGGGATTGGGATTTAATGTGTATAAATTGGAACTAGGTTAGATTGTTTGATGCATAACGATGTTTAGTCTAAACGAGATGGTAGCTTATTTTGATGTTGAGATCAAAAGTGAATCTTATTTCAAAAGGTAGACCAGTTTAGATTTTCAGTTTAGAATTCGCATTAAACTTGAATGAACCTTGTAGATGGTACCAAAGTTACTCAACTTTTATAGACAGACATTTTACAAAATTTCTTTTACAAAGAGAGGACAAAGAAAATATTTGAAGACTTTAAGGCACTTGGGCTGAAGCGAAAGGCCGAGAAGTGGGTTTCAAACTCTTTTCGGTGCTGTTTTTACTATGTATCCACCGAGCCTAAACTCAGAGTTTGCCAATTCTTCTATGCAAATATCGCTTTCGGATTATTGATACTTCTCCCGATTTCTTTGGACGTGATACAGCATTGGTACAAAGAAAGGAAACACGGAGCTTGGATTTGGTGAAATCGTCATATTAATCGGTCCAAAGATATTTCCTATTACATTCGGCTACGATGCTTTTAAGAATATTTTATATAAAAGTGGGCGTGGTCCTTAACTAAGTCTAGTCTCCTTCCTTATGTCTACTGTAATCAGTGTAAGTAGTTTTGTGATGAAAACTTAAACCGTTCTTGTCTTATGACCAATAATATTTAAAAAATTGCTTTTGTCAGAAGTAAAAATTAGAAAATTGTAGAGAATTTAAATAAGGCGTAGCTACATGAAATTTGGTTATTGGATCTGCTTTATTTACTAAGCAATCACGTTTTTTGTGTTTTTCAATGAGATTACTCTAAATTTATTCAAGTTTTCGTGGTCACATACGGACGTACGATTGGACAGACATAGCCTAATCCAGATAAAATAAACGAAATTTTTTCTAGTAGGGCCTCCTTCAATATTAAAAAGTTCGAAACTAAACTACTGATCACGAAGGTCGCCGTCGACTCGGGACTATGCGACTTCTGGGGAGAGTATTTCTTGTGGTGCGAGAAAGCAATTAATTGTTGAGACCACGACAGGCAAGAATTAGTAGGCAGATCTTTCCTTTTTCATATCCACAAGTTTTTTAAACGCTATCGCGGTCACACACGAAAACAAACACCTTTCAAACCCTTTGAGTTTAAGCAGGAGTCACTCTTCAAAGCTTATTTTTTTTCTCGGACGTTGTGGCAGCGCACTGCCCTCAAGTGGCCCGATGAAACCAGGCTAATCCTGTTATAATTTTTCTTTTTTTACTTCATACATAGTTTTTTTGTTGTTTTGTTTGTATCCTAATTCTTATTTATGTTTTATTTATAATTTATACTTTTTTTGTTACCGAGTCTTTGAGAGGCAGTGGCTTCTTTAAGCGTCGAGATCTAAAACCGCTCAGCTGCAGAGAAACTCATCAGCTGAGAAATATAGATTCACAAAATACAATAGATTAAAAGTATAAATATAATTTTTTATTATTAAGAGAAGATAGAACCGTTTTTTTATGGCAAAGAGCGAGTCCGAAACATCAATTATTCTCGAGTGAGAGTTATAATCTTCACACAAACACAGAAAAGGTTCGTTTAGTTGGAAATTGCTTCTGCATTGTTTAAGAATTATAGGTTTATAATGCCTTGAAACTCGGCATGGAACATTCAAGTTTACTTCGTTCAAAAGAAATGGGCTTGAAAACGATCCATTTAAAAGTCTAGCCATAAATAGTACACCTAGCATTTCTCTACGACTTGCAAGGGTAGGAAGATTTATTAGTTTTAACCGATTAGTGTAAGGAGGAAGATTATACGGAGAGTCCCATTGAAGATTTCTCAAGGCGAAAAGTAAAAACTGTTTTTGAATTGATTCTAGTCTATCCACATGAACTTGATAACGCGGATTCCAAATTATCGATTCATACTCTAATATCGGCCTCACCAATGATGTAAAAAGGGTTTTTGTAAAGTAAGGATCACTAAACTCTTTTGCCCATCTTTTCACAAATGCTAAAACTCCTCTTGCTTTATTGACTGTGGAATTAATATGAGGGTTAAGGGTTGTTTGTTTCATAAATAATTCTTCTATGCTCTTCTGATAAAAAAAGAAAACAAAGTATGCTCTAAAACTCACGTCTCTCTTCGTCTGACATTTTTTCCGGCAGTATATGTGATGGCATGAAGTTGGCTCCCTTAATAAAAATGTCTTCACCATTTATGCGGAAAAAGAATGTGTAGCCATTGCCTGCTAAGCACAAAGCAAATATTTTAATCATTATCTTGTTATTTAATATTTCTTCAACTCACGACTAGGCATCTCCTGTTCCACAAGTTCGACGGTGCGGAACCCAACGCGTATAGACTTTTGTGAAACCGTTGGCGATTCGGCGACCGGACCATCATTACTCAACCAAGCATTCAGTATAAAGTTAAAGGTGTAAAGTTTTTGACTTCCATAGCCGTTGGGCCACCAAGCAATAACGGAGTTCTGAGTGGAGAGATTTTAAGCAAAAAATGGGGCTCATTTCGAGTATACATTCTTGATGTGGCGAAGCATTATCAAAGTAAATTCTTACCAGCGGGAAATTTTGTGAGATTGTTATAACTGCATTTTTTGCTGAAAGACGTTGTTTTTTGTAGTCTTTAATAACAACGGGTTCATCGAGAAGACCACTGAAATCCATAAACACTTATTATTGTCTACGCTTGATTCAATAAACTTTCGAACTCACAAAGCATAACATTTAAGCTCAGCATAAAAATCTTCGCCTCCACCTACGTCAAGATATATCTGCATATCGGCTTTCCAATGAGTTTTCGTTTTACTAATTGCCACGTCTACATCGCGTATAATTGCAACTTCATAGCACTCAAGCGAAACCATTTTCCTGTAATGAATTAAATTATGTTTATGAGATCCCTTAAAATTATGTGTCGAATACTCACCAAATACCCATAGATGGCGCTGCCAGTGCGAAATCCGATGCAAAGCTCGATTGCATTTTGCGTAACATATTTATATTACATTCGCCATGGAAGCGATCGGAGGGACAATTTGGGGGATAATAAGTTGAATTGGCTGCGAATTTATCTGCGCGTTTCTTGGCCGCATTTATCGGCGAGAATATCTCTACCTCGAGCACGTTCACTTCACTGAGCAAATCAGTTATATCAAAACTGTAGCGCACAAACATGTTATCGGTGCGACCAAGGACACGGCTATTTAAACGAATTTCGGCTACCGTGTCAATGCCGTGGAATGTTAAATTGCAAATGTGTTTTGGCAAGTGACTGCGTGAAACTGCGGCATTGGGGGAGAAAGTACACGCTTAAATTCATTACATTTTCAAAAATAATGGGTATACAACATAAACCCAATATACAAAATCACGAAAACATAAAACCATGTTCAGAATAGAGTATACGTTAACACCACCAAGCGGACGAGGCGATACACGAGTACACCGATGGTTCCGAAGTAGTGGAAATGATCCGAATATAAGCAGATCCAACAAGCTGACAGATTACTGTAACGTTTTTCCGAAGAATTAGTAGTCCTAGCCAAATAAAGGAAATACTGGGAATAGCTTAAACTGTAGCTGCGTAAATTTATATAGACAGACATTTAAACAGCAATTAAGGCAATAATTTCACAAAGCACAGCATCTAAAAATGTGTTCGAGTGTAAGCAGTCCCTGGAAAGAATCGGGATGGGGAGAAAATACATCGATACTGGGTCCCAGGGCATCTATTCCCAAGGTGGAAGTGAAAAGGCGGATGAGCTAGCTAAAAGTGGCAAATTCCTCGAAGCTTGCTCCATAGACGTCCCAATTAGATGAGATTAAGAGAAGGCGGGACTAAGTGGAAAAGACGTGGAACCAAGCGTGGGACTGTAAAGAGGCGAATATCAGCTGTAGGTTTTACAACCTTAGATTAACAAAGTTACTGAAAAGGAGAGGACTGTAGACTCATAACAGGTATTTCGACTGAACACTGCCTTCTAACGTCACATGCCCTTAAATTAGGCTTCGTCATTGATAGGAAGTGCGGGTTGGAGTGGGAAACAATTGAGTACGTTTCGTGCTCGTGCCCTACGCTTGCCAGGCTAGGACTACAGCTATTAGGAATGATACAGCTGTTGAAATAGAAGGAGCAATTGGCATAGGTCCTAGAAAGCTTCTTGTTTTCCAAGCGGACGGAGTTATTTTATAACATAGGTTCTGGTTTTTGATAGGGTTTTTCAGTTTTGGTTGTTAACAACATTGGCAACACTACGGACTCATTCAGTCTATGTGAGATCCTGGCGGACCCGCCAGTTCAACCTAACCTAACTTAGCACCAACAAACCTCGATCATACTTAGTCCAGAAAGTACACAATCTGGTTAAAATATGTAAATAAATTTGTAAAAATATATGAAAGTATTTGTTTCAAATTGCCTTATTTTTAACATATTTTTATTTATGTGATCTATTATTACAGAAACTTGGTCGGGATCTGGTTGCCTATATTTTGGCTAATAGGATTACTCTAATTGATATTATTATTTCTAAATTGACTGGATTTCGTATTGTCGGGATTATGACAAAAATATATTTATGTTTATACAAGGTGTGATATACCTCCTATTTAATTCAGGCCAAGCTTCTGTTACAATTTAGAACTAATAAAAATATTGAACTTAATAAGCAATAAGCAGGTCCTATGCTTCATATATGTAAATGCCCCACAACTAAGCAAAGAGTTCAGACAGGTCCCAGGATAGAAAACGTATATTTGCCTGCTTACGGGCTATGCCCTATATATTCTGACCTGTACAGAACTAGTTAGATTATTTTATGTGTTGAACGAATAGCAAATTCCTAGATTTTTCCCTATTCTACCTGGGCAGAGAACTTTTAGGCGTGTTCTGAAAATCGTACAATTGGAAATTATATTCGAAATAGGCAATGACGTAATTTCATATGCGATGTTCTGAAAATCGATGCGTTTTATAAAAATTCAAAATTACTTGGAACAAAATAC
Organism: Eurosta solidaginis; assembly: GCA_029619165.1. Taxonomy (NCBI): domain Eukaryota; kingdom Metazoa; phylum Arthropoda; class Insecta; order Diptera; family Tephritidae; genus Eurosta; species Eurosta solidaginis. Next base: position 15,780 of record JARSSU010047941.1, read on the forward strand.
TATGCATTTGATGTTCGAGTTTCAAAACCTTTGCGGTATAGAGCTAGAGATGGTGGATAACGAACGGATCCATTTAGGCTTCTAGGACCATATGACCTGCACTTCAGGTGCTCCAAAACTCTAAGTCATGTTGCTGTTATTAACGGGTAGTTTTTATAGGGCTTCAATGGTAACTTGTGAAAAATTTCACTCATGGTCGCCCTAGCCATATATGTTATAATATGATAAAATACGGCACGACACTAAAATTAGTTTGCCATTCAATACCGAAGATTTTGACTCTGATAAGTTTACAAAGAGTCAGCGAAAAAATAAAAGGTTGCTACAATTTAGGAGAGGCCACTTTAACCTCTTTAATACTGTAACATATTAACAGTGAAGTCCCATTATTAAATGATTTACAACCAAGCAAACTTTACTAATGGTTCGAATGCTAAATAATTTTTTTGACAGTTACTAGGGTAAAAATTCTTTTTTTTTATTTTTGGAAGATTATGCGTCCTCCCTAGTTTTATTGCGAACTAAACCTACAACCTTCTCAGATCACATTTGAAATAATTGGCAGCCCACTTTTTATGCATATCTTGAATAGAATAATGTGCCAAACAGATTATTTCAGGGTGCATACAATTTTCAATTGATGTTACACAATTTTTAAGTATTGCGTACATTTTAATGAATAAAATTATACAATTGTGATGGATATTTTGAATACGGACTCCTTGTTTTCATATTATTGATTAACAGGATCGCTAACTCTGCCCAATGTTAAAAATTTTAATAAGGGGTTAATAAAGTTATGACCATTGATAAAAGGTCATTTGAGGCTACTCTGCTTTTTGAAAAGGCCAAAGGCTGACGCAGACTCACAGTAGTACCGCCCACAAATCTACGGGTATGATTCGAAATGTGTTGAGAGATTTCAGAGGGGAATGCAAATCCTGTCCGGATCATTTTTTTTAATATGCCAGTCTACGGATGCATCATGGTTTAGTTTTCATGTAGATCTGGTTGTACTAATCTTATTAAAGTTCCACGAACACTAGCAAATCTCTTTTTAAAGTTATATATGTAATTCTCTCCGGGAATATCTATTTGAAAATATCTTTTGATTGGTTTTCATGAGATCACTGAAGCGATCAATATATATATCCAACTAGCTGCTAACATTTTCATCAAAATATTCTAGATGCCTTGTCACTTTATCAAAAAGAGACTATGAATTCACAAAATATTACTCAACCTTTAAATGACCGCGTATATGTCCAGTTGTCTTGTGATATCCAGCGCATATTAATATCATTGTAGGAATTCAATACTTCCTCGCCGTATAAAGCGCTGTAGACGCCAGATGGAATTGCAATATTGCTTTTGCTAATAGCTGTAAAGGGAGAAAAAATTTCATCGAAATGCGCAAAAGTGAATTATTAAAAGTCGAGTTTTGATATCTTACTCAAATTTTGATTTGTAAGCGTCCAATTCGTGTTGAGGTCTATAATATCTATAAGATTAGAACGCGCTACAGCAACCAAGCCGGCAAGGCATAGAGCAAAAAGGACTGTTATTCTTTTAAAAATCATTTCGTGTTTGATTTTAATTAGCCTAATCTTGACTAAATATATAAACACTTTATTTTCTTATGCACTCTTAAACGTTCACTTAAACTGACAAGTTATGACTACTGACATCATATCTTCAAATGCAAGCTTTTATATGTACATATGGAAAGGTGAAGTGTTTGTAAAACGGCTGTCAGACTAAGAAATTTTAGTTAATAAAAGTGCAGACAAGAAATTTTCGAATGCCATTTGTTAAAATATATGCTAAGATGCTCAGATAAAATTGATCTAACAACCACACAGAACAGATGTTTCAAATAATTGAAAGTCTGTTGGTGGCTTCCATGCGTTCCGCTGTGGCGGTATTGGAAACAGTGCCTCTATTTTTATTTTATAAAAAACATTTGCAAAAATATATTTGCAGAAATATATTCAATTAAACGAAATATAATTAATAAACATGGTACATATTTACATAATAAAGGGTGCCTCACAAAATTTCGCACTAGGTATTCAAAATATTGTGACGAATATTATCAACACTAAAGGATACTATCATCTTTAAGCCAAAACTAAGCAGTGACTTGTATGCACATCAACAAATGAATCATTATGTCTACCCATATGTCCATACAAGCAGCGGAGAGTAACGCACAAACACATGCATATATCTGAGATACTCTCAAAAGTATGCAATCATTTGTGCAAGTATCACTCACATATACACGTGCATGGGCTATGAGAGAAGCTATAAAATCGTGCATCTGTGGTTATAGCTGAGAAATTTATAGCTTGTAAACGAGAAGTAAATTCTGGAAATAGAAGCGCGTAGAAATATGGAACGAGGAAATCGAAGAGTATAAAAGAGCGCAATCTGAGCAATCAGCAATGAGTTTGATTTAAGCACGCTATCTGTAGAGAAGTAGTAGTATTGTGAAGTACTTGAATAAAGGCCATTTTGCATTATTGAATAGTGGAGTTATTTATTCAATAGTTGAGTGATTCAAACGTTAGTAGAAGGTTGCAAATAAGAGGAATTGCACTTAATTCGTTACAATATGATATAATAAATCGCTGGCTTCGTGAGCAAACGTCCTAAAGGCTTCGTTTCCTCGAAAGCGGTGCCGCTATGTATCGGCCGTTACATAGCGGTAGAGTTCGTTGTCAAAAATATTGCAATGTAAAAGTAATTAAGTGGTAACTAAGAAGACGGTGAAGTTCACTGTAACGCTATATAGCAGCAGGGCAATAAAAATTACGGCCGTAATGACGGTACAAACTCGTTCATCAACGTTTTTTCCCACCGCTCAAGGCGAATGCAGTACCAGATGTTGTTATCCCAACAGCTGATTGCTCCTTCTTGATTATTTTCCATATAAAGCCTTGTACAGCAGTATTTCAGTTAATCGAAATCAATGAAAATTTTCTTTTGACTTGACATTCTTCTGCACACCGTATTAGTTAAATTCGCTTAGCCACCACCTGGTATGGATTCGCCTTGCCACAGCCATACTCCAAGCGGGGAACATTTTGTCAAATATTTTAAGTTATCTGAAAAATAAACATTTTGACTTGTGATTTTTTTGAATATGTTTTTTCTTGTATGCGCTTTTAAAGAAATAATAAAAGAGCTAAATAAAATATGCAAAAATATAAAAATTAAATTTTGCTGATCGTCTAACGTACATAAGTTTTTGAAGCTTACAAAAAAGCGGTGCCGCTGAAAACGGTGAGTATACCGGGCACCACTTTTGGAGGAACCCAACCCTTAAAAGCACATCTGTTTTGTTAGGAGAAATGAAAATGCAGCACTATGACTACACTTTTTCTCATAAATTTTTTTTTGTTAATGTGCACTAAAGCACAATTTTCATCAATAATCAATAATTATATCGTCTTGACAAGGGCTACACACAGAATGGAAGAAAGGTTTGTTTTCACCTCGTGGTGTATAAGTTGAAGTACCCTTTATTGCCCATTTGTGTTTCAGACCAACCTTTATTTCAAATGCATCTACAGAAAATCAGACTACATATTACTATTCATTTCTAAGTAAATATAATAGAGAAAATATGAGCAGCCAATTAAGCAAAACATTTTAAAATATGTAAATAATGCAACGACTGGTATCGTTTACAAAAATTTTTGAAATACACTATTGAACAAATGACTAAAGTAATCGAACAGCGATTTAACAGATGATTCGTGATTCGAGGCTTGATTCGTCACCCCCGGCAATGGATATCCCCGGGATCCCATTAACAAGATGTTCCTTGGCCATGTGTGCAGATTCTGTAGAGTTTAGGCTTTGGTTCTCAAAGAATACTGGTCCTTATAAAATTAGTAATATTTCCTACTAATACTGGAAATTTCCACCATTACTTTTTCAAACAATTTTTTACAGTTTTCGCCGAAGTCATCACGAATTTGCTTCGTGCTGATGCAACCTATTGCTAAATGTTTTCTCGGCATTTTCACTTCTGGAGTGAAAAATTGTCGAAGGACTAATAGTGAAGTATTGATGTGGTAATATGAAATGTTGAGCTTTGTACAGAAAGCAATATTTTTTCGGGCACCAACCTTTTCAGATTTGTTGCAAGTTGACCAAAGGCCTCTTGAAAACATATTTCCAAAAATTATTCAGAAAAATATATGGGCAAATCCCAAAACTTTTATTTTTTTGGATGCTCGGGTTTTACACACGGGCAAAAAACTTAAAGCCAAAAAAAGTACAAGGACATTAAGTTTGACCTTTTGACTATACGATCTGATGATTTTAAAAATCAAGAAAGTTAATAGGAAGTTTTTGCAGAACTTCGAAACGTAAAAAACGTCGATTTTTACACTTTTTCAAGCGATACCCTTGATTTTTTTTTGAATTTTTTCGATAAAATTTTGAGGCATCGCTGAAACGCTATGGAATTTAAACTGAATATTGTTTTTGAGACGAGATTCTAAAAGTATGAGCAAAATTAATGTGCCCCTCCAATACTCAAAACTATCATCAATCAAAGTAGCGATACTTTTTTTTTGTCATTTTCAATATTGACAGTTTTTTGCTTATAGCTTTTTGAGGCAACTGAGTATTGGAATTTGGATTATGCACGATAATAGCCTATCAGGGACTAAAAATACTCTGGGGCTTCAAATTCGATGCGCCCCTTTCAGTTTTGAAGGTAGAGGCAGAAAAGTGGAAGCACTTGGTTGCGTAAATTTTTTTCAGGAGCATGTTTTTTTGTGGGCACAGCTACAATTTTACTTTTATCACTTCATACCCGTTTGTTAATTTTTTCTCTACACCACAGTAGTATACCATCAATTGCCTCATCTTGGAATATTACGCAAGGAAAGTTATTGATGTTTGTACATGGGGCAAATATACGAAATTTCCGACAAAAATTGGCAATCGTCAAAAGTGTAGAAAATTTTTTTTTAACCAGGTTTTATTTAAAAGTAAATGAAAAGAAACACAAAATTGGAACAAAATTAAAAAAAAATAAATAAAAATTTTTTCAACACTTTTATCGATTGCCAATTTTTGTCGGAAATTTCGTATATTTGCCTCATGTACAAACATCAATAACTTTCCTTGCGTGAATATTCCAAGATGAGGCAATTGATGGTATACTACTGTGGTGTAGAGAAAAAATTAACAAACGGGTATGAAATATTTGACGGTTACCCGCTTTCATATTTTTGCCGATATCTCTAAAACCGGGTTTCAGGTATCAACAAAATTTTACCTAAATATACCCACATAGGTATGTACATCCTGATAAAATTTCAACACAATCGGTTAAGAAGTGTTTAAATAAGCAAAACAAATTTAGGGTTTTCCGGGTTTATATTTTTATCAATATCTCAAAACCGGAACAAAACTTGGGTTAAACCTAGTTTCAAATATACACTGAAGTACGACTAACTGGTAACGAAAATTGTCTTTATTTTATCAAACATGTTCTATTATTCAATGTTTTAAAAGCCTGATCTCGAGGCAACAATTAGACTAGGTCCTAGAAAACTTCTGGTATTTGCCAAGATGACGGAGTTATTCTATAACATAAGTCCTGGTAATTAATTGGGATTTTTCTTCTTGGTCGTCAAAGAAATTTTGGTAACCCCATGGAAACATTCAGTCTATGTGAAGTCTTTATATACCGGTGAGTTCAACCTAACCTAACTGTCGATATATGTAAATAACCAACTTTGAAAAAATTTGTTATAGGTACATAATATATTATAATAATAACCCAGTTACACAATTTTACGTTCATCAACTTATCTATGATAATTCTAAATATAATATGTACAAAATAGGTACGACATATTAAATTAAGTATACTTTAGAATAAACAGACGCAATTACTTAATCGAGCACACTCAACTCTTTTCGTTATAAATTTTGAACGTTCTCATAAGTCCATTCTGCTGCGATCACTCCGCTTTTTCCGCCTTTTGTTATTTAATGTCAGATCATAGTTCGCTAATATATATTTGTTCAGTGTATACACTTTTATATTTTCATTTTCAATTGCCATGCATAGTGAGCTATGCTCAATTTCCAAATGTACGATCTTAACTGTTACCGTTTGTATAAAACCGTTTTGCGATAATTTATATCTCTTTATTTTGGGATGAACAATTTGTATAAATACAAAGAGCGCTGGAGAGCTGACGTGAACTGTCAAACTGTAAGCTACGATGCGTTTCGGTGAGATATTTCCCTCATTGCAATATTTCCATGAGATTTCAGCCTAAAATATATGTAGGTAGTGGTTGAAAATAGTGCAGGGGCCCTTTATTCAAAAATACAAGTCATATAATATTAATGAATTTATTCTGACAAATTTTGCTTTCAGAAGATGTTTTCTTGTAATACAAGACTTGTAAGTTTTGTGAAATGGGCCCAGGGATATTGCAGTAAAAAATATGTTTCCTTAAAATTAACAAGTTTTTACTTCAAAAATATTAAATTGAATTTCCAGAAAAAAATTTTGTTCTAACATCTTGACATTTATGCATGATGCAATAAAACCAGACAGATTAAGTCAATAGTACAACAAACATTTGGCGGCCCTGATAATTCCGTCATGAAATTTAATGTAGTAGGAAGGGAAAATTGTGTGTACTATTTTGCCACTTATTTACTACCTTAGTAATGGAATATGCCGAAAAATTTCCAAACTCGATATATCTCCACATTGGAAATAAGAAAATAAAAGAAAACGAAGAGAAAATGGGAAGAAAAAGTAGAGGAAGTCGAAGGGAAGTCGGAACAAGTAAGGACGGCTAAGTTCGGGGAACCGAACATTACATACTTAGCTGCCAAATTACAGCTTGCAAAACTTTTAAATTACCTTCTTTTAAAAATGGGCGGTGCCACTCCCATTGTCCAAAATTTTACTTGTTTTCTATTCTGCGTCATAAGATCAACCCACCTACCAAGTTTCATCGCTTTATCCGTCTTTGGTAATGAATTATCGCAATTTTTCGGTTTTTCGAAATTTTCGATATCGAAAAAGTGGGCGTGGTTATAGTCCGATTTCGTCATTTTAATTAGCGATCTGAGATGAATGCCCAGGACTTATATACAAATTTCATTAAGATACGCGGCATGGCTAAATATATTCTTTTTTCTCCCAGATAATTTGATATATAGAAGTCTATATCTATCCCAATATGTTTATGCCGTTACGGGGTACCGCTATGCGAACAAAATTAATATACTCTGTGAGCTCTGCTCAGCTGAGTATAAAAACAAAGATAACAAGAGCAGGGATAACCAAAATTGAAAATGTGGCTGTATTAGTGATAGCACGATGATCGTACGAATCACTTGATGCACGATTCATTCGCCTATTAGCAAGCAACGAGGCAACATCGTATGCAAGAATTTTATTTATTTATGCCCAAGATTACGAAATTTCGCGTATAAATAGCATAGTCGGACGCAACTAAATGGTTATCCCCGAACAAGAGCAAGAGGGAGAATGAGAGTAAAGGTAAGAAAAAGGGCAATAGTTTGGAGAAGAGTAGGAATAAGAGGTCAGCAGGAAAATCAAGAATAAAATTAAGATAAGCTTAAGAGTAACAGTGAGAAGTATACTTAAATTAGAGAAAGACCAGGAAGAGTAAGAGGTGAAGAGGGCAGATTTACGGAAGAATGAAAGGGATAGTAAATTTAAGTGGGCAGATTAAGGTAAACTAGAAAAGCGCTGAGGGGAAAGATAATAAGAGAGGAAGAAGAGTGTGAGACAGGTGGATAAATAAAGAAAATCATAACAACGTCTGTCGGGTTTATTCTAAGGGTGGAAGTATTTCGTGATGTTCTAAACATTTCCAGAACTGTTTAGAATAAATACCTGATAAGCGAAATACTTTTTTTCCTATCAAATAAAGCTACTATAAGCTTTGATTTTTTAAAGCATCGTTACTGTAAGACCTGGTATATATTTTTGCACAATTCACCTCATTCTGCTCAATGAGGTTACCTCTTAACGCTTAGTTAGCATAGGTAAAGGTTGGCTCTTGGGGCCGTGAATGCCCAGTTACTGTATTACAAGCTTTCCAGTTACTCATCCGCAGTCATCAGTCATCTCATTGACATTAACGGTCTGTTGTTGTTGTTGTTGTAGCGATAAGGTTGCTCCCCGAAAGCTTTGGGGAGTGTTATCGATGTGATGGTCCTTTGCCGGATACAGATCCGGTACGCTCCGGTAACACAGCACCATTTAAGGTGCTAGCCCGACCATCTCGGGAACGATTTATATGGCCACATTAAACTTTCAGGCCATCACTCCCTCCCCTACCACCCAAGTTTTATGAGGAGCTTGGGGTCGCCAGAGCCTCGTCTGTTATTGAAACAGGATTCGACGCGGATACGTGAGGTTGACAATTGGGTTTGGAGAAGCTGTATATTGCGCTGGCAACCTGATGGGTTGCGCTACACAGCCCCTTGAATCTGACATACCTACCGCGGGTATATTCTGACCCCCTAACCCGCTGGG
>JARSSU010047943.1:0-22162 GCA_029619165.1 Eurosta solidaginis
TTGAGTGCACAAACAGATTTTGTGAAGATGAACTAGGTTTTCGTAAGGAGGTGTGAGCTGGGGGGACTGGCGGAAAATATTAACACTAGAACATTGTGCCTCAAACATGCTTTAGCTACTCAACGCTGTGTATATACTTATTTATACCTGATGATCTCAAATTAATTTTCGGAAAGCGTATATTTACTCTCGGGTTGGGTAACTGCTGTTTTTTACTTCATACAAAACATCACTCTTAAACTCTTTACTTCTTCTCATAATACAATAAATACTTTCCATTAAATAAGGCGGAAATTGCAGTGAGAGCCTAGACTCTGCAGATAGCTCTTATCAACCCTCGTGCATCATCTAGGGCGTAGGAGATAGCAAAAAATCTTGCTGGTGCAGCACCAGCCGCAGCCGCCAAGAACAGTAGATGAAATTAGGATACATACAAAAGCGCGAGCGTGGCAATAAGAGGGCAAATAATTTTCTTCTACCATTACTACATAATAAAGGAAAAGCCACAATGCTGAAATGCAAACTTAGAGAGAGTCTTCCGTTCCGCTCAGGACTTTCCCCCCTATCTATCGCCTCAGACTCAGTTGCCGGTGGTCGTGGGATGTAATACTTTGGCGTACTTTGTTTGGGGCGCATTATTGCATTGTGCAACTACTCCATTAAACTTTTTAGCGAGTATTTGTGGGTCATTATAATCAAAACCACCTTTGGACCTTCAGTAAACCATAAATCCCTAATCCAACCACTTCCAACCCACTTAAAAAAATACATTACACATAAATAACTTCCACCCTCTCTCAGTCCTGGGATCTTTTGTCTCTCTTTGTCTTCTGGTCACTTCTTCTTTTGTTGTCTCTGCTCTTGTACTTAATAATCATGCTTCTTTTTCCTCTCTTCTTGCTCTGGTCTCTCACCTCTTCGCTTTCACCTGTCTCTATAGCTTCTCTCCAGTTGTCTCTCTTACTAGTTATTGTGCGTTTGGCTCACTTGCTTACTCTACGTCCGCAATTTAATACTGCGGCGCAGGCACCGTTAGTCTATTTTTGAGTTTAATAAAATATTATTTTGTATCGTTAATAACTTTATTTAATTTGATTTAATTAATTGTTAATTATCCAGGTTTTTCTTGTAAAATACAATCTGTTGTAATTATTTTAATAATACTTATTAATAAATTGAATCGCGAAGGTTTCTTTTATTTTTATAGTAATTATTACTTCTTTAAATAACTTTCCTTTTTTTTTCTTCTTTTTTTATTAAACATATTATAAACCCATTAAAAAAACTACTGACGCTGACCCTACTTCATTTCGGCTATACATCTATACTGTATTCCCCCGGTATCCTCATAAGGTGAGGGAAGGTAACGCAAATACCCAAGATTCCCCAAGCCCGTGACGTGTTGCCAAAGAGTTCGCGTGCACACTAAGATCGCTAATGATTGACATAGATCTAGATATCCCTAACATACCGCGGAGGAATCGCATACTAAAGACGTGGTCTCCTGCCATCTCCTTTGTTAAAGATTCCTTCCATCATTCAATATCATACATCATCACGGATAAAAATGTGCCACCAAAGGTAGCCGTGTTCGATAGATAAGAATGATCTAAAGAATATATTAAATTTAAACAAACATATATAAGAAATAATAGTCAAGCTATATAGTATAACGATTTCCTTTTCCTTTTCATGCGGTACAATGGTACGGATGTCGAGTAAGTTAAGTAAATTATTATACAACACGGGGGCTAATAGGTTCTCGCCTCCGTAAGGTCTTTTCTCGCTGTCCTCTGTTTTCTCGGTCGAAGCAAATTCCAACAATTTAGATTCTCCCGAAAAAACTCGAATTAATAAAACTCGTAAGGCCTCTTTGGCTAGCGCTATAAGCTGGTGCGACATTTCTGTACAATTATTCTTATCGATTACCTTAAAATCTAATTTCACTACTATTTGGTATTCTTTTTATATTAGAGCTTTATTTTTTTATATAGCTTTTTTACGATTTTTCTTTCTTTCTTTTCTTTTCCCTCTTTTTTCTCTTTCTGATTTCTTTCTTTTCTGGAGTACAAGAAAAATTTGTTGTCAATTTAATAAATTTGTGTTCTGCTAATTTTTTTTCATTTATATTTTTTTTTAAAAATTTATAATAAAAATCCATACAAGGGAATTCATCTCTTTTTTCCTATTGATCTTCAAACAAATTCTGGGCAGCATTCTCCATGCGAATCCTTTATTGACCCGCCAGTTAACGTAACCTACACTTTTTGGGGGCTGACAACATTTTTTGAACACTATAAATTGCTACTTTTTCGAAGTATTTTTCTTTTTAAAACTAGTAAGCTAGTCTGTAAAACTTTCACTTTTTAAGCAGTGTACACATATTGAAAAAAAATCTTTTTTAGACCTGGTAACTTTTTGAAAAATTTTTCTTTTGGAACGGATCATTTTGTGAAGTTTTTCTTTTTAGAGCTCTTATTAGAGCTTACGATTTCTTCCGACACAAGCGAGATTTTCGAGACCCGAGAAAATCGAGGACTCGACTTCTCGTGAGATTCTCTGTCTAGAAATTCTCGTAATCTCGCTAGCTTCTCGACATTCTTACTTAATCGCTGTATGGACAGTATTTATATACTTTTACACGTTTTTGTTGATTATATTGCTTCAATGACATTTAACTTAACACATATTATTATACATATAATTTTGTTCGCAATATTTATTTTTCAACGAGACATCAAGAACACAGCTTCTCGCGAGATTCTCGAATCTCGAATTACTCGTAGGCTTGCGAGATCTCGAATCTGAATTTCTCGTAAGGCTCGCGAGATCTCGAATCTCGAATTACTCGTAATACTCGTGATCTTCTCGACTTTCATTCAGTCGCTGCATTGGCAATATTCTATATATTTCGGGGTTTTTTACTTGTGGTTTTGCGGACATTTTGGCTTGTACTCAGAAGAAATCGTAAGCTCTATATAAAAGATCCAATGAATTGATTAAGTTCGATGTACCGAAGCTCGCGAGCCTTACGAGTAATTCGAGTTTGGAGAATCTCGCGAGCCTTACGAGGCGAGACTTGCGTGAAATCTTCTCTCGAACATGTTCGAGAAATCGTAAGCTCTACTCTTAATTTAAAAATTTTTAATTTTTTAGAACGGGGAAGTATTAAAAATCTGTTCAAACTTCTTTGATTCTGGTAACTTTTTTTTCATAACATATTTATTTTTTGAACTTTCAATTTATTCGGATATCTAACTTTGATTTTGTGACAAAATTTGCTATATAAAACTGTTGAATTTTTTGAAAACTTTCATTTTTTTAGAATACAATAGTATTGTAACGATTCTGGTGATTTTTAATAATTCTACACCTTCTCTTAACGTTCGAATTGCTGAGCTCTCGAATAAATAACTCCAATATTCAGTATTGCAAAATGGTCTTTATTTAGACTACTTTGGGAGTAGTACAATTATACTTCAATATCACGTACTTCACAAAAGCGTATTTTAATCAAACTAATTAGCTATTCCTCAGCTTGCGCAGCTTTTATACTCTCTGTTGTGTCGTTCGCATATTTCTTCTAGATCTAGACTTTTCACGAAGATGGAGCAGTTCTATCGCATACTTGGTTATTTAGCTATATGCGTGTGTATGCGTGAGTAAAAACTTCTAACCTTAGCTGATGACTACATGTGTGTACGTGAAATATCTCTTCACTTCGAGCTGCTGGTTATGTGTGTGCATGTACATAAGTGTGGCTGCCGGCTGTATTTGTTGTTGTGATGACATACAGCATAGTGATGCTAATATTCGCCGCAATATTTTGAAACTTTCGTTTCTCAGAAATATTTTTTTCTTTTTTAGATTAGTAACATCTTAAACCGCGCTAACATCTTGAATCAATTCTCCCGTTTTGACACTTATAATTTCTGGAAAGTTTTTCATTTTTCGTAACTGTTGAAATTTTTGAGACCTCTTACTTTTAAGAACTGTTAGCATATTAGAACTGGTATTATTTTAAAATTCTTCATTTTTCCGAAGTTACCACTGTGTGTTTTGTAGTGAAAGGACACCCGCCGAAGGCCTTGGAGAGTGTTACCGATGTTGATGGGCATTTGCCGGATGCGGGTCAGGACCGTTCCGGTAACCAGCACCATCAAGGTATTAGTCCGATCATTTTGGGAATGATTTGTGAAACTTCTAGGCCATACAGCCTCCCACCCTCATAAATCCACAACGACTTGGGTTCCCAGAGCCTCGGCTGTTAAAGAAACAGGATTCGCCTACGGGTAGGCGAGGTTGACAATTGGTTGGAGAAGGTATAAATTGAAAAAAGAGTTGTAAGGGTCGCGGGGTGTTTTAGTCACCTCTTACGACAGGCACACATATCGCGTGTTTATTCTAAGCCCCTAACCCGCTGGGGTCTTATCGGAAGTTCTGCCACTATATTTTACCAAATCATCCACTGTGGGCGGCAATTGATGTGGTTCATGCCTTAGTTGAAAGTGGTCAAAATTATAATCTATGATGCCAGTCGGTCAGTCAGTCAGTTTAACCGGCGGTTATACAAATTAGACATTTAGTCATTTGCACACCAGAACATCTCATCAGCCCAAGTACATAACTACCGACTCTCAACTTTGTAGCTAATTGCGAGCAAGAGGTTATGCCGATTATGATCGTGTCGAAAGCGTTAATACAGTAAAAGATAGAGATAAGCAAGTATCTGCTAGCAATCATCCTTTGCCTCACGCCTTCTATACTGCGCTTTAAAGACCAAATTCTATTTAGACTTCAATTTTAGAGAAAGAAGTAGAAAAAAAGTCAAGCAATTGGGAATCGTGTTGAGCTGTGGTGTATCAACATTTAATTTGTTCAAAATGTTACAAAGTCCCCGAAAATTTGATTTGTATTAGCTGACTGAATTTTAACGCCTGTATTATATTGTTGCTATTGTAATGTCTGAAATGCAATACTCATCTTTTGCTGCACCTAGTGATATTAAGGGAATAAATTACAATTTAAATCAGCGTGCAAGAATATGCTCCCATACACATACTTACATAATACATACATGTAACATTCCTGCCAATTACGTTGATGTGTTCCCATATCCTCTGATGATTACATAAGCATAAAAATAATCATTTTGGAAGAGTGAAAGCATCACATATACCAGGCATACCCCTGAATTTGAAATGGGTGGATCGCTCCAAGTAAAACATAATTTTAATTTATCGAAATTTCTGCTGACCGTTATGGGAATCCAGACACTTAGGAAAAAGTCTTTTCGCGTACGCACAGAAGATACCAAGGGAAGACGAAGAAAGTGAGGGAAAGTATTGGAAGGGGCGGGGAAGGAATGGAAAGGAAAGGGGAAGGAAAGGAAAGGAAAGAAAGGAAAGGAAAGGAAGAAAGGGAAGGTGAGGAAAACGGTAGGAAAGAAAATGAGAGAAAAGGAGAGAAAAGGAAATAAAAGGTGTGATATCGACGAGGTATAGACCAGTTGTCATTAGTTATCTAAGTGCTAAGCATTCACTATCGATAACAAGGGTATCTATGGCTATTCATTTTTATCGGCGAGCTATAGGATTTTTTTCGAAAATGTATCGATTTCTTTACAAAAGGTTATCGCTTTGTTATCGCATATCATCGGTTCATTTTCGAAAAGTTATCGCCTTTATATTGAAAATTTATAGATTGGTCATCGAAATGCAATCGATTTGTTATCGAAAAGTTTTGATTTATTACCAGTAAACTATATAAACGTGCTTAGCAAGTTGTCGATTTCCTGTCCAAATTCCTATCAACTTGCGATCGATTGGTTATCGGAGTGTTGTCTATTTCTTGTCGCAAAGTTATCGATTAGTCTTAAACGCTATAGGTTTCTTACTGATTCTTATAAGAGTGCTATCAATTTGTTATTGACGTGTTATGGATTTGTTAACTATGACTAATCGATCTGTTATTGAATAGATACCGATAAAACTCCATAATAAAATCAAAAGCACATCTGTCACCCGTCGTTACGAAGCCGATAAGAAATCAATAACAACCCAATGACTCCGTGATAACAAACCAATAATTCGACTTTAATAAAACGGTATCGATAATAAGCCGATAATAAAGCAATAACTTCTCGTTGCCGCTTCCTTCTGATAAGAAGCCAGCGAAGTTCTTGTTCTTAAAATAGTTTCTGTTAAGGTTACCTATCTTTTGATTCAATTCCAACCACTGGGCGAGTTTTATAGGCGTACACAGGCGTGTTTATACAACGAAGCTCACGATTATTTGGTACTCGCGCTATTGTTTTTTGTAACATAGAAAAGAACATCACATCAGGTCCCAGCCGATTTAAAATTGGTACAATTCAACTTCAGTATTGGTTACCAGTCTGATACTGTTCTCTCCGTATTTGAAGTAGATGCTCTACCGCAGAAGCGCTCCAAAGCACCCGTATAGTCTTTGTTTTCTTCCTTTAACAGTCCCTAGTTTGTATCTTGCTAAGATTATACTTCCTCAACCTCGGTATTTCGATGTCAGCACCTCACGTTTTACTCTCTACGTCATCGATCCAGCAGAGCTTTACGCTCATCCCAGCATGAATTGGTTTAAGCAAATTTCGATAACATAAAGACTTCCCTTAGAAGCCTGCTAAGCAGACTCAGCTCCGTCTCCTGAACTGCTCTTCAGTGTGTAAACTTACCATTTCTACCATCGCCACCCCACACATTGTGGTGCGCACTCCAATTTGCAGCTATGATGAACCATATTTTGCGCCCTTCTTTATCCACAAGCCTTTAGATCTGTTCTGGCAGACTTTGACGTTGTGGGCTATGTAGCAGGATGCCAGGATAAAGAATATTGTCTCACTCGATAGACTACCGCGACGTATTGAGTTTTAAACTCTTAGATACCGTACTCGTGCATACATTTAAGAGTTTTCTTCCCTGACTTCACTCAAACACCGCTTTCTTTTTTCGCGTAACAAACTCCGAATTCGGGCGGTTTGAGCCCAAAAATCCTTACTCTAGATGAAGTCTATGCCTCCTGTATTAAATTCTCATCGAACGAGACCCTCTTAAAATTATGACAGTTCCCTTATTACCCTTGTTATTGTCCCCCTCCAACACTTGTTGCCATTGCGCCTGCAACTTTCTTTTTACCGGTAAATTCAGCTTCTCAAGATCCCTTTTCATATATTTCTTCTTGCGTAATTTGAATGTTGTAACTATGGTTTTCCTACCTGTGCTAAAGATAAAAACTGCCAATACCGCAGTACGCATCCACAAATGGCAGTCATACCTTAGCTTTTGGTATGACGAAGGTCAGATTTCTCAAGCCCTGAGCTTGTGCTTTGGTCTTCTCAAGCTCACGTTTTCCTGCACCACGTCCATTCTCCGTTTTACCATACCGACAAATAGAGCATGGTGGCAGTTTATTGAAAATTTTCTTTTTACAAATCTCAGCCTTTCGGTAGACATCAGTCCTAAAAGCATTGGAACGATCACTTAGCGTCACAGTCACAACCTCCTTTGCCACGGTCACATACTCCTTTGCCACCTCTATTCAGCGAAATCCTTAGCGCTGACTTCCTACATCGAGTAAAACGGAGTCTCGTAGGTAACTCCTTTTCGTTCCTATTTCTGCTTTGCTGCTTTCGAGGTACTATCTTTCTTTCATTGAGGTACTGCTCCTTTACGTGATTCATGTCTTGTTTATGTAGTTAATCTATCTCATGGCACAAAGACTTCGACCTTTACACCTCTTCTTCTGTTCTTCTGATGAGGAACTCATTTTGTTCGTATTCGCCAGCCGCACCCTGTTGTTGTAGCCGCAAAAACACTCACTGGACGTTTGGAGAAAGAAGTGTTAAGGATATGGGCCTTCCTTTTCCGGATATGAATGCTGTAAGTTCTGGTACTAGCACCTTCTGAAACTGGCCCTACAACTGCGCCCCTTTGACCCCACGAGCATTGGGGTCTGTGGAGTTTAATAGTCTTCTACAACAGACATACCCTACCGGGTGAATATACTAGACCCCTGTGTAACCAACTGCTTCCACTTCAAGGTCACTGAATATTTGATCCCCATATTTAAGTTCGACATATCAGTTTTTTGCGGTTCCATCTGCACAAAATTGCGACCTTATATTTCCCTTCTTCTCCATTTTATCTTCTTCAAAACTTTTTATCTTATTAATTTTTCTTGGTCGACAGCCCGTCCGAAAAGGCACTCTGCGGCGAATCGCACTAGTTCCGTACTATCTCATTAAGACTTATTCTAATTCTGTCCCCTCTCAGTGCCTTCAACTGACCTCTTTTGCATTGTGATGTATTACAAAATGGCTATTGTCCCCCTTCACAGACCATTAGAATGCGTTCTTTACTGGTGCGGTCGTAGATGGCTCTGACATAGCCGCTGCCATTGAGTAACTATTTAAAATTCATGTAACTCAGCCTTAAGCGCAAACGTGGCTACCAACTGTCCCGCTCTAGCCCGATTAGCACCAATTTGTAGGTACTCGTTAAACCTGTAGTGCAACACTGGTGCTTTACGTGACCGTCACCCATTTTTCTGCAGGACAGGCTTAGTTCTCTAATGCTTAACGTAGATCTGGTATGAGGAAGTCCGATCACCGACCTCCCACCATATGCTTTTGAAGTGGAACAAAGCAAGTGGCAGTTTCTAAGAGTCCCAGGCCTATACTCGTCCGCTGTGCAGTTCAACTTGGTCCTCGCAGCAACGATAGGTGCCTGCCTTAGTGCTTTCTTTTTTTCAGCGGTTAATTTCATCATGCAGTTATGTGAATATTTATACAAATTTACCTTCCTCGAATAGCTTTGCATTTCCTATAAAACAATTATTTACTTTTTCTCTTTAGATTATTTATAATTCACCACACAATAAATTCGCGTAAGTAATTGATCCCCAACAACTTAAAATATTGTATTTTCTTATCAGCGGGTTCAAAGGTCCCCTCAGCGCCGCAACTTCGTACTAGACAGCCCACAAAGCATACAAATTCCTAACGTCTCGTACTCCTCTGCCACCCACAAATATTTGGCAGTAGTCCGTACTGGCGATTATTTGCTCGAAATACTTTCTTGTGGCATCTCAAATTGCGAGTTGGCTGTTGCGCCTGCGCCATTTGTCGTGTTGCATTTATGTAACGGTGTCACCATGTGCGACGACGGCTATTGCGGAGCATAACTCTCAATAGAAAGAAAGATAGGAAATTTTTAAATTTTCGATATATTTTTATTTCAGTGTTCAGGTTTTGTTTAAATTTTGTTTTTGTTTGTTTGCTTTCCACAAAGATTTTCCGCCTTGCTGACAGCGCCACTGCCATACTTACCAGTGCAATGGCTTCTTCTTCTTCATTTGCCTTCGGTCTTCAATATTTGTGTATTTTTTAACGAATGTCAGTTTAATAATTTGTTGCTGAGTTTTTGCAACATTTTGCATCTATTTTTTGTTTTTCGTCTTTTTTAGCTCTAAGTCATGCTTTACCGTTAAAGTATTCTCTTTACTTGGCGACTTGTGTCAATAACGTAATTGCATATTTTCCAATACTAAAGTTTTAGCTACTACTTAAGCCCTTTCCGTGCTTAATTTTTAGTCGTAGATAATTATGGAGATCCAATTTGATGAATTTTAATTTTCCGCATCGTGATGTCGATAACCGCAAAATGAAATAGCAAAAAAAAATTGAACTGATAATTTTAAATCTGGGCAATTTTATACGTAAATTTTAATGGTGTGGTGGTAGCGTGCTCTGCCTGCCACACCGAGGATCCTGGTTCACGCCCGGGAAAAGCAACATCAAAATTTAAGAAACAAGTTTTTTCAATCAGAAGAAAATTTTTTTAAGCGGGGTCGCCTCTCTGGCGTGGCTTCAACCGATTTGGCAAACACTTCGAGTGTATTTCTGCCATGAAAAGCTTCTCAGTGAAAACTCATCTGCCTTACAGATGACGTTCGGAGTCGGCATAAAACGAGTAGGTCTCGTCACGACGCAAGTCGGAAAAGAAGCTCGGCCTAAAATCTCTTCGGAGGTTATCACGCCTTACATTCATCTTTTTTTAAGGACAGTGGCATTACCATAGTGGGTACGAGTAAAGGTTGTTTTTATTGGTATACGGATGCGACAAAATCATCTCCTATTGACGTACTTAGTGCCTTAAAGGGAATACCTCCCTTCACTATTTTAATAGAGAAAACATTTTAATAGAGGAACACTTGCTACTTAAGACTTCAAAATATCACTGGCCGTAAGATCGAACATATCAGAGGGCATATGAGAGTAATAAAAAAATTCATAGGAAATCCCGTATTGCAATGGCTCATACGCTCATAGGCTCACGGAACTATGAGTTTCCATTCCATTGTGGACAGAGTTCTTTGAGAAACAGGGAATACATATACTTACCCTAACTTAGAGATCTGATTTACGGAGGCATCAAATTTAAAAGACTGAAAACCGGAAGTTGGCATCTATAGGCCTAGCTTCAAAAATTCGACACCAACGGGATGCTGCTTCACTATTTTTCAAGCATTAATCCATGCAATAACAGTTTGCTTTAAATAATGTCAACGAAATTGCTTTTCCTCGAGGATCTCCTTATTATGTTAGTTAGCAAGTGCATGGATGAATGCATTGAAATCTGAAATGATCTGGTAAAAACAACGAGAATGTCAGCCAAACTTATTAACTTAAGCAGAGAGGAACGGAAGCTTGGCCTAAATTTCCTATGAGGGTAATCGCGTCAAGTACTTATAATTAATTAAATTTGTTTCTTTTAAATGTGGGCGGTGTCATGCCCATTTTCTGTAAAACTCGACAGCACGAAAAGGAGCTGCCTATATGCCGCTATGTCTGAAATTGGTTTATGCTGGAGGAAGTGTTACAAGCTGCTTAACTTAACCGCTCTGGAACAATATTCTATAAGAGCCGTGCAATTACTGCCGTATGCGGAAGACATTGATATCATCGGCCTGAATACCCGCGCGTTAGTTTCTGCTTAGTCCAAACTGGAAAAAGAAGCGGAACAAATGGGTATGATAGTGAATGCGGGCAAAAAAAATTACCTATAAGCATTAGCACAAGCAACTACATCAGCTCTGAAATCCAGAGTAGAATCACCCTTGCCAATGAATGCTACTTTGGACCAGGTAGGCAATTGAAAACTAAATTCCTCTCTCGGCAAACGAAAATCATGCTTTAGAAGTCCCTTATCGTACCCGTCCTGCTTTATGGTGCAGAATCATGGATCATGACACCATCAGTTGAGGCAGCTCTGGGAGTGTTCGAGAGAAAAGTTCTTCGAAAGATATACGGACCTCTACGCGTAGGCGGCGGCGAGTACCGAACCGAAGAAGATTTAATGATCAGCTATACGAACGTTACGCTGACAACAACATAGTCAAGCAAATTAAAACACAGCGCCTACGCTGGCTAGGCCATATTATGCGAAAGATGATGCTCCGGCTAAGAAAGTATTTTATTTGGAACCCGTCTATGGAAGGAGAGGGATAGGCCGGCATTCCGCTAAAAGGACAAGGTGGAAAACGAGCTAAATTCCCTTGGTGTTGGCGTGCGACCCAACGAACAAGCGACTGGCGCCTTGTAGGACGGCCATAACCGTTTAAACTGTTAAGCGCCAATTAAGTAAGTAAGTACTTGATGCGTATTTGGCATTTTGGTATTATCGCATTTTTTCCACTTTTCGAAATTTTCGGTCGACAACAGATTTTGTTAAATGTCATAAAGTGTGCCATGCCCTTCAATGGGATGAAAGAGGATTGAGGATAAATGAAATAAGAGAAGGACAGGAATAAAAAAGAGGAATTGCAGACAATGTACATTGAGGAGGATAGGATATGGAGAGTGATAAGGAAAAGGGAGGACCAATTTACGATAGTAAGAAATATGAACAACAACAAAACTTTCATACGCAACTGTTGCTTACGTCATTTCATGTTATGTATGACATTTATTTTGTGTTTTCTTCTGACGAAATCAGTATTTACCTTTTTTGATATACATAAAAATATTGTGTTGACATTTTGTCCAATAAATATATATATGACCTTAACACATCAAAGCCTTGATAATAACAAGATAATATCTGCAAATGTATTGAACTGCTTGAAATGAATTTATCCTACAGAAAAAATTAGTGACCATCAAGGCAAAGCATTGAAAAAAACTTCGCTAAGGCCGGACTGTAGATCTTAACTGGGTTCTCGGTCCTAAAGGGATAGAAGTTGACCAAAATGCCGATGAGTTACCAAAGGAGGGTGCAAAACTCGCTGCAAACGATAGACGTCCAAATCCGCTTGGGATAAATTATAAGGAGACAAGAGTTGCATATGATCCATCAAGCGGGAAAGACGTGGACGAAAGCGCGGGGCTGCAAAATTTCTAAGATCATGTGCAAAGCCTACGATATAAGACTCACAAAGTGGGTCATATCTCTGAAGATACTGAAGACTTAAGGCTCACCTGTCTGTAAGTTAGGCCGCGTCAGCAACAGCAGGTGTAGGAAATGCAAGCTGCAGGAAGCAACTGTTGAATACATCCTGTGTTAGTGTCCAGTGCTCGCCAAGTCAAGGCTCCAATTATAAGGGGCGGTAGAGTTGCCAGATCTCGATGCAGCAATTAAGATATGTCCTAGAAAACTTCTAGCGTTTGCCAAGAGAACGCAGTTATTCTATAACATAAGTCCTGGTACCTGATTGGGAATTCTGGTAACTTTATGGACACATTACGTCTTTTTGAGGTCTTTATTGACCGACCAGTTACAGCTTTGCACCAGAGGTTTTGTTTCTACCAAAAGCGCTAAAGTCTGTGCCAAATGTACTTATATCAGGCACATTTTGGGCGGTGAAGAATTCAAAACTAGCAGCGACTGAGACAGCTAAGAACGCGTTCTTAATTTCTTCAATGGGGAGTAATTTCCTCTTAATAGAAACATTGGATAGGTCTCCGCTTGCTTTCAACTAGTGCAATTTGCTGCAGGGAGGTACTATTAAGAATGGCGCTGCCGCTATCCCCCATATCTTCATACTGTGGCGAATATTAGCATTTTCGATACGTCACTATGGCACTAGTAAAAATACTGAACAACAGCAATAGCAAGGCAATCAGATAAAATTTAAAACGGCGACACATACATCTAAACAGTCGTTTAGAGCGCATGCGGCATTACACATACATGTACAGAGCAATAAAGCGCGCATATCTTAATATATAAATCTTAATATATAAAAATCACGTGTCACTATGTTTGTCCGCGATGGACTCCTAAACTACTGAACCGATTTTGAACTTGTTTTACACCCAGTGTGTAGTTTGATCTAGCTTGAAATGTAGGATAGGTTACATCTCAGTTTTATATTCGCAATATTATTTTATTGCAATTTTATTTTTAAATGTTTATACGTAATAATAAAATGTTACGTATACCCAGCGGCACTCATATTTTCAGGTGGTGCGGATATACTTCCGTGTAATTGGTTTGTGTTTAATTAAATAACGTGCTTATCAATAAAAATATTATAGTGAATGATATCAAGTATAGCACATCACCAGGCCTGGCGAGAGGGGGGCGAGGGTATTTACCCCGGGACCCGGGGTTTCTGAGGGGGCCCGCGAGAACGAAGTACTAAGACATTTTTTTTTAATTCAGGAGAGTATTTAGTTATTCCATGTGCAATTTTTAAGCCGAATTTCAACAGCAACGAATATCTGCCTTTCGTTTTAATATTATAGTGAAGTATGAAAAATAAATATCTATAATATAATAAAATATAAAAAAAAATTTTTTTAATTAAACGGTTTTATTGAAAACAATACTTACTTTAAGTAATAATAATACTAAAAGATAGAAAATAATTAGGTAGGTCCTAGGTACTAGTCATCACACTCCTCATCAATCTAGGGCATTGATCAGACAATTAAATAAAAGCGTTGGACACGTGAAATTTCTATTGATGTCATAAGTAAGACCAACTGTACCTTAATAAGGTTATGCTACGCCTCACATTTTTAGAATTTTTTTAGTTTTTAGTCTTTATTTAATTGCGTATTATTTCTCATTCTATTTAGTTCATTTAGTGACTCATTATTACAAGGACTCTTTCCTGATAATTTGTTACAATCTAAGTCCTCAATACATAATCCTTCCAAAGACTTTACTCGAATCTGCGCCACGTATGCTTGTCCCTCCTTCAGCTCCAAAATATTTTGATGTCACTTCTACCGGACTGAATGTAATATTTGTTCCAAATATGAGCCAAATCGGACCACAAATACAATTTTTGTGAATATCTCCATCCTTGCGATTTTTTTCTTATTATTGCATTGTCATCGGGTTCTGAACTATAATCCAAATTTCAAGCTTGTGGCTTATCGGGGAAGTTACTTGAATTTCAATTACAAAATTCGTTCACAACGGCCATGCATGCGGCCGTGCGGCCTGCCTGTCAAGTCAAGCTAATAAAACCGTTTAAAAACAAGTAAAGAAGGCTAAGTTCGGGTGTAACCGAACATTAGATACTCAGCTGAGAGCTTTGGAGACAAAAAAAGGAAAACCACCATTTAGGAAAATGAACCTAGGGTAACCCTGGAATGTGTTTGTATGACGTGGGTATCAAATGGAACGTATTAAAAAGTATTTTAAAAGGGAGTCGGCCATAGTTCTAAAGGTGGACCAGGGGTGACTCTAGAATGTGTTTGTACGATATGGGTATGAAATGAATGGTGTTAATGAGTATTTTAAAAGGGAGTGGGCCTTAGTTCTATATGTGGACGCTTTTTCCAGATATCGCCATAAAAGGGCACCAGGGGTGACTCTAGAATAAGTTTGTATGAATTGGTTATGAAATGAATGGTGTTAATGAGTATTTTAAAATGGAGTGGGCCTTAGTTCTATATGTGGACGCTTTTTCCAGATATCGCCATATAGGTGGACCAGGGGTGACTCTAGAATGTGCTTGTACGTTATGGGTATCAAACTAAAGGTATTAATGAGGGTTTTAAGAGGAAGGGGCTCTTAGTTGTATATGTGAAGACGTTTTCGAGATATCGACCAAAATGTGGACCAGGGTGACCCAGAACATCATCTGTCGGGTACCGCTCATTTATTTATATATGCAATACCACGAACAGTATTCCTGCCAAGATTCCAATGGCTTTTGATTGCGCCCTGCAGAACTTTTCATTTTTTTCTACTTAATATGGTAGGTGGCACACCCATTTTACAAAGTTTTTTCTAAAGTTATTTCTTGCGTCAATAAACCAATCAAATTACCATGTTTCATCACTTTTTTCATATTTGGTATAGAATTATGGTATTTTTTTCATTTTTCGTAATTTTCGATTTCGAAAAAGTGGGCGCGGTTATAGTCGGATTTCGGCCATTTTTTGTACCAAGATAAAGTGAGTTTAGATAAGTATGCGAACTGAGTTTAGTAAAGATATATCGGTTTTTGCTCAAGTTATCGTGTTAACGGCCGAGCGGAAGGACAGATGGTCGACTGTGTATAAAAACTGGGCGTGGCTTTCAACCGATTTCGCCCATTTTCACAGAAAACAGTTACCGTCATTGAGTCTATGCCTCTACCAAATTTCAGAAGGATTGGTAAATTTTTGTTCAACTTATGGCATTAAAAGGATTCTAGACAAACTAAATGAAGAAGGGCGGAACCACGCCCATTTCGAAATTTTCTTTTATTTTTGTATTTTGTTGCACCATATCATTACTGGAGTTGAATGTTGACATAATTTACATTATATACAGTAAAGATATTCAATTTTTTGTTAAAATTTGGCTTAAAAAAAAATTTTTTTTTAAAAGTAGGAGTGTTCTTCATCCGATTTTTTATACCTTTCATGAAAATGAAATGGTATATTAATTTCGTCACGAAACCGAAAATTGTAAGTCCTTAAAGGAAAATAGATAGACCCACCATTAAGTATACCGAAATAATCAGGTTGAAGAGCTGAGTTGATTTAGCCATGTCCGTCTGTCCGTCTGTCCGTCTGTCTGTTTGTATGCAAACTAGTCCCTCAATTTTTGAGATATCTTGATAAAATTTGGTGAGCGGGTGTATTTGGGTGTCCGATTAGACATTTGTCGGAACCGACCGATCGGACCACTATAGCATATATCCTCCATACAACCGATTTTTCAGAAAAAGAGGATTTTTGTAATATCTTACCCAATTTAACAGATTGAAGCTTCAAACTTCACCATATACTTTCGTATATTGCACATATTGTTGCCTGAAAAAATTGATGAGATCGGTCGTATATATAGTATATATCTCACACAACCGATTGTTCAGATAAGAAACTTTCGCAATTTACTGCCCCATTTTAACAGCTATAAGCTTCACATTTCACCGAATGCTTGCGTATATAGCATATATTGTTGTCTGAAAAAAATCATAGAGATCGGTTGTATATATAGTATATATCTCATACAAACCGATGTTCAGATAAGGAACTTTTCGTAATTCTGCCCCATCTTAAGAGCTAGAGGCTTCAAATTTCAACGAATGCTTAGGTATATAGCATATATTGTTGTCTGAAAAAATCATAAGATCGGTGGTATATATAGTATATATCTATACATACCGATATATTAGATATATATAATATTTTTCGCAATTGTGGGCCCCATTTTAACAGCTAGAAGCTTCAAATTTCACCGATACTTACGCATATAGCATATATTGTTGTCTGAAAAAATCATAGAGATCGGTTGTATATATAGTATATATCTCATACAACCGATTGTTCAGATAAGAAACTTTTCGCAATTTCTACCCCATTTTAACAGCTATAAGCTTCAAATTTCACCGATTGCTTACGTATATAGCATATATTGTTGTCTGAAAAAATCATAGAGATCGGTTGTATATATAGTATATATCTCATACAACCGATTGTTCAGATAAGAAACTTTTCGCAATTTCTACCCCATTTTAACAGCTATAAGCTTCAAATTTCACCGATTGCTTACGTATATAGCATATATTGTTGTCTGAAAAAATCATAGAGATCGGTTGTATATATAGTATATATCTCATACAACCGATTGTTCAGATAAGAAACTTTTCGCAATTTCTACCCCATTTTAACAGCTAGAAGCTTCAACTTTCACCAAATGCTTAAGTATATAGCATATATTGTTGTCTGAAAAAATCATTGAGATCGGTTGTATATATAGTATATATCTCATACAACCGATTGTTCAGATAAGAAACTTTGCGCAATTTCTGCCCCGTTTTAACAGCTAGAAGCTTCAAATTTCACCAAATGCTTACGTGTATAGCATATATTGTTGTCTGAAAAAAATCATAGAGATCGGTGGTATATATATTATATACCCATATAAACTCAATTTTTGCCCCCCTTTTTACGGCTAGAAGCTTCAAAATTCATCAAATTTCATCAAATAGTTACGTTTACGTCATATATTGTTGAAATACGTGATTCGCAGTCATAGTTTTTACACCCAGACCACAAAAAACCAGAAACTTTGCATCCTCACAAAATACCTACCTGTTTTTATTTTATATTTATCTTAAAAATTGTTAAGGTATGCAGATCTGTTCACTATATATTTCTTATCTTATACATCCGATTATTCGGAGATTACGAACGGGATAAGATTATTGTTCAGCCCCATTCATGAAAGGTATGAAGTCTTCGGCACAGCCGAAGACAGTCCCGTTCTTACTTGTTTAATTTTTATTTAGCACATGTATAGTAATAGTAGTAACGTTCCTGCCAAATTTCATCATGATATCTTCATGACTGCCAAATTACAGCTTGCAAAACTTTTAAATTACCTTCTTTTAAAAGTGGGCGGTGCCACGCCCATTGTCCAAAATTTTACTAATTTTCTATTCTGCGTCATAAGGTCAACCCACCTACAAAGTTTCATCGCTTTATCCGTCTTTGGCAATGAATTATCGCATTTTTTCGGTTTTTCGAAATTTTCGATATCGAAGAAGTGGTCGTGGTTATAGTCCGATATTGTTCATTTTAAATAGCGATCTGAGATGAGTGCTCAGGAACCTACATACCAAATTTCATCAAAATGCCTCAAAATTTACTCAAGTTATCGTGTTAACGGACAGACGGATGGACGGACATGGCTCAATCAAATTTTTTTTCGATACTGATGATTTTGATATATGGAAGTCTATATCTATTTCGATTCCTTTATACCTGTACAACCAACCGTTATCCAATCAAAGTTAATATACTCTGTGACCTCTGCTCAACTGAGTATAAAAGAAAATTAAGGATCGCTGCACAGGGTCTTGAGATATAGGCCGGTTAACGCCTTGATAGTGTTTTTACATTATGGGTATCAAATTGAGCTGTGATGAGCGCTTTAGTAGAGGTAATTTTCATACCCTGGGTGATAGGGTCTCGAGATATAGGCTAAAAGAAGTCGGGTACACTAGGATGTGTTTTAACATTGGATATCGAATGAGCTGTTGATGTGTGCTTTAGTACAGTGTAAGTTTTATGCCTCTGGGTGACTAGGGTCTCGAGATATAGGCCAAAACATGGACCCGGATACCCCTAGAATGTGTGTATATTATGGATATCAAATGAAAGCTGTTGCTGAGGGCTTTAAAGGAATTTTCATTTTGATATTCGATTAGTCGCATCATCGTGGCAAAACTGTTAAATATTCATGCGAAGCCGAAATACAGACATGAATTAATAATACCCACATACCTATTTACATACGTCCTATTCGATTTGCCTGAAATTTGGTATATAAATTTGCCTATATTAGTATTTACGATGCTTTTTTCCGTGAAGTAGACCAGAGACGGACTGGGACTGGGATTGGGACCAGAACTTGGACTGAGATTGAGACTGAGACTCGGAGTGGGACTGGAACTGAGACTCGGAATGGGACTGGAACAAAATACATACCACCCTCTGGGACTGGCAATAAGATATGAAGAAGAATGAGAAAAACTTGAGAGAAGAGAAAAGAGAGAATGAGACTGAGAAAGAGATAGAATGAGACGAAGATGGAGATAGATGAAGTAAAAAATACGTAGGGAGGAGTGAATACAAAGATTAGGAAAAAGTGTAGTGGGCGAGGGCAGAGTTAGACGGAAAAAGCTTATTCAAATGTATGCAGATAGACCAAATTTAGGGCAGAACAAGTCTGCCGGTCTGCTAGTTATCTTATATAAACTACAGATATAAATACAGCAAGTATGATATGCAGCAGATGAGAGAAGTAAATAAACAACTAATTGAGAAGGCTGTTCACGAAAAAGCCTAGACCTAGACCTAGGAATATGCGTACGAGGCAACTGATAGTATAAAGCGGTGCAATTCAAACGAGATCATTCTGTTTTATTCTAACACGCTTTTAAGTGAAGTACGCGAACTCATTAAATTGTGAAGATCAACCATAGTAGTACAGAACATTTGCGTTTATTTATTGACAATTCAGTGATTCAAACGATAATAGTAGGCGCAGAATAAACGAACATCTTCAAAATTCGCAATAATGCCATTATAAAATAAACCAAATTTATACTGAAGGGTATTTGTTATGTAACTTATTTATAAATCATGAAGGGTGTAAAAACTTCCTGTTTGAAATAAATTACGGAATAGAGCAAATATAGTTCTTGACGTGATTTATAGATCAATCTCTATTAATTTTTCCTTTTCCTCCCTGAACATGCTGTAACTCCATACCCAAAGTAGAGCCGTTCATTCTTGGAAAGTGGATTACCATTAGTATTAGCCCTCTTTCAATACGAGGCTTCGTATGGTGTCTATTGTTACGTTTATTGGGTATTTTCAGCTTGAAGTACGGCGTTTCGTTGATTTATTGCCGTTAACACTTTAAGCCGAATGTAGGTTTAGATTATACAAAACAGCTCACAGTCTAAACGGAAAGACCAGCCCTTCATGTATAGTTATTTAACGCTTCGTAAAATATTTATTATTTACCATACTACCACTGAGTATGAGCTCTCCTCCAAATTATATTTTTCTACCTTTTCCAAAGCGGAATGTCAGTTAAGGTAAAAGAAAATGCGTTTTGCAGCAAGTATTTTTTATTTCCCTCATTTTAATATTTCGAGAAATTCACAAGGAAATCACGAAATTGGTTTACAATTTTCTCCTAACTACTGGTATATTTAAGTAATTCCAGTTTTAATTTTTTTCAACCAAGTACAGGGATAAATTGAAAAATCGGTAATATTAAGCTCACGGCCAGCATTTCTTACATACTTTTACATAATTTTGTTATTTATGTATATATATTTACAAACTGTTTCGAAGAAATAATTACACACAAGTAGACCTGTAGCAAGTATTACATTAGGTAGTTTCAATGTTGTTTTTGTTCGAAGCAAGCAATTTTTTTGATGAAGATACTCCGTTCAAAAGCTTAGTCCAAAGGACATCATATCGAATGAGAGGATCATCATCATCATCATCATTAATTGGCGTTTAAGCGTCTAAGTGATTTTGGCCCTTTCGTAACAATGCACGCCAGGTTACTCTGTTTCGTGATAGCTTACGCCCATTGGGAGCACCATGGGAGGTCAAGTCATCCTCCACCTTCCTCTTTCAACGTAGTGGAGGACTCACGCTTCGTCTGCTACCGAACTGCGGTGTCGACTCAAACTTTTAGAATATTCAATACCTACTTTGCAAGATAAATAAAATCTATTGATTTAATTCATAGTACAAATCATATAAAATGTACATCTTTTGGTGGTCGACATATAAGGGAATGTAACATAGCAGGCACATCGATTCGTTTCACTGGTTTGTCAAATGAAGTGTGTATAAACACTATTTGCTAATAATTACTCAATTTTATTTAAATAACAGTAATTTATTTCCAGCTTTAAATCGAACTTATTATCTAACTCCCTTATGTGCAGTGCTAGGGACCTTGAAGCTTCTGCACTTCTCTCTTTGGATGCCTAGGTATCTTACATTCTTCTTGGTCTTATATTGGTTGTCACTCCTACCATCTTGGGCACACATTTGCGTGCATTAACCGTTAACGCTATTTAAGGCAAGATGTCGAATTACATCGTGAAGTCAGACACAATATAAACACAGAAGGAGTTATGTAAAGAAATTCCACTCATATATGAAAGGCCGGCGATAAAAAGCATATTTATTTGAAGAGTGACTAAAAGCGAAATTCGCAATATATCCATAAAAGTGCGCTAAAAGAATAAAACGACAGTAAAAGCTGGACTTATCATTTTTCCCTTAAAACAAGGACACATCGAATTATACAATAAAACATGGACTAATTGTTTTTTTTTCATAAGAAGAAGACAAACCATTTGATTCAATTAAAAGTAGACAAATCAGGCTTTCGGGTACATTTCGAGACTTTTCTTGGAATAACTTCGAAACTATTTCGAGACCAATTCGGAAGGATTTCAGGACAATTAACAGGATTATAAAATAATCCCAAAATTATCCTGAAACTGTTCCCATTTGTTCCCGAATTGTCTCCAAATAATTCTGAAGTGATCAGAAAATAATTAGGTAGGTCCTAGGTACTAGTCATCATACTCCTCATCAATATAGGGCGTTGATCAGACAATTAAACAAAAGCGTTGGACGCTCAAATTTCTATTGATAGTCATAAGTAAGACCAACTGAAGCTTAATCAGGTTATGCTGCACTTCAAATTTTTTGAAATTTCACGCGCCCAACGATTTTATTTATTTGTCTGTCTGATCAGCGCCCTACAATGATGAGGAGTGTGATGACTAGTACCTAGGACCTACCTAATTATTTTCTAGCTGTTAGTATTATTATTATCAAATGTAAGTATTGTTTTCAATAAAACCGTTTAACTTAACAATTTTTTTTAATTATTCTATTTTCAAGTTTTAGTCTCTATTTAAACTGCCTATTATTTCCTATTCTATTTACATAGTTCATTTTGTGACTTCCAAAGACTTTACTCGACACGGCGCCACGGAGGGACAAGCTCCTTTCGATGTCACTTCTACCGGACTGTATGTAATATTTGTTCCAAATATGAGCCAAATCGGACCACAAATACAAGTATTTTAACATCTTGATCCTTGCGGCACCTGGCGGCGATTT